>JAOPJJ010000134.1:3672890-3682984 GCA_027122795.1 Enchelyopus cimbrius
GGGGCTGATGGGCCCCGGCAGGCTGGCCGGCGGCGCCACCTTCGAGATCGAGACCAGCGAGCACACGCAGCAGGACACCACGGCGGTGCAGCTCAGCCCCACCCCCTCGCCGGGCTCCTCCCGGGCCTCCAGCCCCGCTGAGGGCGACGGGCCGGTGGACTGCAAGGTGTTCACCACCGAGGCGGACGGCGGCGTGGCCTCCCCCGCCGGCGCCGGCGCCTGCTATTTGGCCGCGGCGGGGGGAGGCGAGGTGAGCCTCAACCTGCCGCGGGAAGAGGCGGCCGTCTGATGGACGCACCGCCCTTCGTTCCCCCCCGTGGCTTGGAACTCGAGGACTTGCTGACAGAGGGATGGTCTTTGCAAGATCACTGAGGTGTTTATACCATCAGCATCACCCTTTACTTATTTTTGTTCTTAATGTCACGGTGTAGCATTAGCATTAAGCTATCTCAATGAATCATTCACGTTTTTGTTGACGTTTTGTTTCTGTTTCTTTCCGAACTTTCCCCACACTATTAAGTAAGCCTTTACAGCAACACGCAATTGCAAAATCGTGTCTTAAACCATACTATACATTCCCCAACATACATTGGCAAAAAACTAAACAAAGGCGACATGGAAGTACCGTCCAGCCATCCGGTCTCAGACTTCTCTGTTAAGTAACATTGCCGCTGATTGGTACAAAGATTAGCTGGCAACCCGCCGGTGATGAAGACCTAAGCTGAAAGGCGTAGTGGTGACATTTCGTTTTGTGCAGAAAATGAAAAGAACAGAGGAGGGTCACTGGTAACATAGCAATATTACCCAACCAGATGTTAGCATCGGCGAAGATGCTCCGAGCACAAACTGATGACACTGAAACGATGAGCTCTTTATGAAATCATGCCATCTGTGTTGTTTGATGGTACACATTCGATGTGTGTCTGATTGCTGTCATAACACAAATAGATTGTGAAGCACGTTGTGGTGTGTGTAGGCTTGCGTGTGTTTTTTGTGTCACTGTGTCCAGGTTGGTCATTGTGGTTTCCACTGTTAATTCCGCAATGAAAGTCAAACATCTCAATGTCACATAACGAACTGTATGTGCCACTTTTTCATCCTATATATTTGATGAGGACATTGTAGCGGTTGGTGTCACACGTGTTATTCTGATGGACGGGGAAACAAATCACCCACGTATAGCTCACTGTGTATTCTGTCACTGCCACTCTATGAGGTACATCCCACGTGTGCATGCTGTGTGTATCTCACTAATGCCCACGGTGTAGTCGGGAGAACTCAGTGTTAAAGCCTTAGCTATCGGATATGGGTCCAGCCAACCGTCCATCAATACATATCTGTGGGGAATAAGTATGATTTAAGGAGCTACAAACAGGAGGTATACATCCAAGACTGTACAGCGTGTGTATGCCAAGCCATGACATCCATGCAGTGATAGCAAGCCAGATTCTGTGACCGATGGCATTTGCATTATGCGGATGCCTTTCACTAGGATGTTTCCTTATCAGCTCATGAGCCTGCTTGGCTAAGAAAAGACATCGTGATATGCCTGTGAAATTAATATTGCCTTAGCACTGAGACATCAGGATAACGAGGGCTATATTACCGTGTGTAATGACATTTTCACTCTCTGGCTCTTGTTTTTTTTAGTCTTGCTGGGATAATGGCAGCCATTAAAAGTTGAATATAATAATGGAGAAACAATGCCAATAGCATGCAGTTTTTTGCGCAGTGATTGGACCAGTAGCTTTTGCCCAGCACCTCTAAGTGTCCTACTTCTCCAGTGAAAATATACAATGAAACAGAGCAATTTAGGACTTTAGATGTCGTCCTGCTATGCTTAAAGATTTACTGTGTATTTTGTGTATATTGTATATTTTATTATCTACATCAGTGTCTGAAGAAATTACTGAAAGATTACATATTTTTGTGAAAATTTCAATGAGAAACAATTTCGATAAGTCAAACAGTGTTAACATTTTAAACGACCAATAAAGGATCTAACAGATCATCGGGTCATTGTGTATGTATGGGAACTTAAAGAAATGGGTACTAAAAGGAATCCCTTTCACCCTCCAGGTGGCTTCATTACAACCACAGTCAAATCTTAAAGTGAAACACACAGGGTATTTATAACAAAAGGCTGATACAACACAAACCAAAGGGGAGGCCCGAAGAAGACTACATACTAGCTACCCATAATACAACCCCTACTCCTCGACTTACCAACATCCCCTACCCGGGGCTAACCGACATTCTCCCTGAAACCACTCCTGGTGAACCAGAAACCCAGAAGCAGTGGTGATGACAATAAATTACACAAGCATCCTGACCACATGCAGAAACAGTACACAATTCTTTATGGGACAAAATGTTTTTGCTGGTGTTGAGGGGCTTAATAGACATGAATTAGTTACATTCTAACTATCATGAACCAACCATTAATTTACATTGTCAATAATTTTTGTTATCTTCTTTCTAAATTCTTACATATCAACCTTAGACCATGTTTCTTCTTAATTTCTTATGAAAGAAACATTTTTACCTTTCTAGTTTATTTCCCATATTATGATAACATCACATGTGCATGTTTTTGTTTACCACAGATATTCTCAAATATGCTGAGATATTCTCTATTCTCAAAGTTTTTTAAAATATTATTAAAAAGTTTTTAAAAGTTTTTATATATATTTTTTATCCTTTCATTCTTCCTCTTTCCACTTCTAACCTTTTGTTATTCCTCTTTCTTCACCTCTAATCTTTCCTTCCTCACACCACCTCTAACCTTTCATTCCTCACCCTCCAAGTCTACCTTTCCTTCTTCCACAGTTTTTAACTCTTACCTTCCCTTCTTCATCAACTCAAATTATGGACGACTAGCCAATACTCGAGCCAGTGGTGTAAATATCCATGAGCAACAGGTTAAAATAAAACATGCTAAAATATAAAAACCTACTTTAGGCCACTATGGACAAAATATGTACAGAGTAGGTGCAGCAGAAGTATAGACATGGATACACTATAGGCGAGGTATGTACACACTGGTATACATACAAATACATTACATGAGATAAACAGTAGCACTGTGGACAGTACAAAGTACGTGTCTAGCCTCATATAGTTGCTTTTCCACATTTCAGGATAAATTCCGTTGAAAATGTCATCCTGGGCCGTTTGTTTTATTTTCCTGAAAACAGTTTTCAGTCATTTTAGAAATATTTAAATGTAGGCTCCACAGTTCAGGAATAAGGTATGAGAGGACATAGATAAGTCACTAGATAGAGCCACCTGCAGGCCAAATAACGTTACTGCGTTAATAACGTTATAGAGCTTTGAAACTCAGCGAGTGGTCACTAGAAGTTTGACGATCGTAGATTTTTTCAGCTGAGCCACATCGCTGTGTAAACTTCCGCTCGCCAGTTAGAAAGCCACAGCGTTATACACTTGCCAGTAGTTGGCGATAATGAGCATTTACGTTAGTTTTCCAACCAGCTGCGAACCACAGTGGAAAGGAGCAGAAGAATGTAAGCGTTATGTCTGAAGTCTGAAGCAAAGGTCCGAATGGAATTACTCGTGAAGTTTATATATTTTCAAAAATGGGACGCAAGTGTGCTGTTGCAAATTGCGGAAGAATTCGGCCTGGTTTCCGCTGTCACCGACTTCCTTACCGCGACCGAAAAAGAATGAAATTATGGCTTAAATTTCTGGATATAGACGTGAACACACCTGTGAAAGAGCTCCGAAAAGTTGATCGTCGTGTATGCGGTTTACATTTCGTGGAGGAAGACTATTATCAGCTGACTGTCCGTCGAAATGCTATTCCTAAAAAAGGGCATCTGACAAATACAGCTGTTCCGACTCGTTTTGGAACGAGATCTGAGGCAGAACTCGAAGAACTTAGGGTAAGACACATTTTCGTTTGTTGTTTGTGGGAAGGTTAGGCTATTTCTTGTGGTGCAAAGGTTTCTTGCAAAAATACGACATGTAAACCATCCACAGACACTAACAAAGATTATAGAGCGGATAGATCAAGCAAGATAGATCATTCAAGCCAATAAGGCTGCATAGCATCAAACATAACTTGTATAAATAGATATCATTTCACGCAAATAGCAGTTTCACCACATTCTTGTCGACCACTAGATGGCCATGAGCTTACTAAAATTGCGCCCATAACGTACTTCACTGTTGTCAACGTATTTTCCAGCCAATGATCTATCTTGCTCCGCTCTATAATCTTTGGTGAATACATAATAACATAAACAGTACAACAACGAAAACGAACGACGGAAATGAACAGTTCTGGTTGTTATGACAAGCATTCAATGGTAGCACACAGCAGCGCAGCACTCTACGATAACAGGAAGTGTACATCCATCCTGAGATTTAAAAGAACACGCCACCGTTTTCCATACTAAACTATGTTCTTCCCTGACACTTGGAAGTTATTTTAACTCTGGCCTTGAAGCAGCCCATACCGAATCAGATGCAGGCAAGATTAAAGCGACGTTGTCGATCTCTTGCTTTATCAAAAATTGCGGCATGATCTGTGATAGCTGACAGCGACGGATAACGTCCTGCTGTCAGTGTCACTGCATGCCAGTGTTGTTATGCCGTAAATGAAAAATGTGTCGTGAAGATTAACTAGAAGAAAAGGGCTTTTAAAACGTTAATTTGATACAAAACCACCAAACCATTTGGGCGATTTGAGTCTGTTTTTCATCGTGATTTCAAACATGTGTTTTGTATGCCCCTTAGACCTCGGAAAATGGAGATACAGCTCTCTCCCTATTCTCTTGTTAAGACTAAAGAGCTGCCCGAAAGGCGTTGCCATTATGGCCGCAAGGAAGAGGACTGGACAGGGTTAGGAGTGATGATATTATTGTGCCGACGTCAAGGTGCTCCCAAGTGTAATTCCGCCATACAATATAGTTATCCTTTTGACCCGCTTAGAAAATTGGCATGTTTCATTTTGTGTAACCATACTTGGGTCGTGTAACTTTAAATAGGGAAAACGTGCAAGTGCTCGGTCGCTTCTAACTTCACCCCGTTTGGATCCTAAGGAATATGTTATGGGCCAAGCTATGCTAGCAAAAGTAGCGCTGAGCGCCAGAGCCATTGAGTGCACGTACGAAGGCGAGAGAGGTATGTATCAACTCGTCTAAGATCAGGGAAGAACATAGTTCAGTATGGAAAACGGTGGCGTGTTCCTTTAACGGGAAATACGTCATCGTAGCCTGTGTATACCGCCTATTGAATCCTTGGATTATAATCGAACGACTAGGCAACATGGCCATTCAGTGTTCATTTAAAAATTGCACAAATAAAAGTAAAAAATGGTTACATCGAAGTTTCCACCAATTTCCATGGCGAGATCGAGAAAGGACTCGACGGTGGCTTCATGCTGCTGGCTTGGACATCAACACACCATTGGAGACTCTAATCAAATTGAAAATTTGTAGTGATCATTTTAGACCAGAACACTTTGCAAAACCAACTAATTTAAAGAATTTCGCGACACTGACAATGCATGCAGTGCCATCCGCCTTTCCATTCACCGCTGAACAGGTAATAACTCTGGTAGGCTACTCTAGCTAGCTAGTACTCTAGCTAGCCAATCTAGCTAATATAGCATGCCCCTTTCTCGGGAGGCGCTATGCCCAGACACATCTGGATCATTGGAAACTAGTGTCCAGCTCCAGTTGTTGTATCTGTGGGATGATGAAGTCCCACTCACTGGAGCAAAAACATTAGTAAAACGTCGGCATTTATATACATTTTGGCACTGGCATCACCAGTCTCCCGATGTTCTCTCCCGAGTCTCTGCTGCAGCTCTTTCTGCCCTTTGAGGATCAATCTCTCTCAGTTGTTGAATTTAAAAATCATTTATTTGTCCCGCAAACGAACGGGGAAATGAGTCCCATCACCATATATACAAGACATCAACAGAGAATGTTATTTAAAATAACTGCACTTATGGAAATAAACATAGCATATTGAAATATACATAGAAAAAAACACGCAGGTACATCGGCATGTCCTTCAATCGGACCATATCTTGTTTATTGAATAGGCAAATTCGCTCATAGAATTCCTTATATCAGCCCGTCGCTGCCTACTACCAGGAAGCATAACCCTGCCGCAGAGACCTACGGCAGAGACACTCAAAAGTCTCAACTCACCCTCAACTTGCAAGTTGAGGGACCTTGCATGCCATGCAAGGTTGGTTTAATTTCTAACATTATTTGATCAACACAGCCAATTACATAGACAGTCTGGCGTAGTCATTGTTATTATTTGCCTCGGGTGTACTGTGGAGTGTGTAAGACAGTTTATTATTGGCAGGCTAGTCCAACCCGTTGGTTTGCGCTAGCCTAGCACCAACTCAACTAGAATCTAGAAACACTCAAAGGTCAATAAGTTTCATACGACCATTTGGCCATCCGTAATATCCCGCAAACAGCTACCGTGTGGATATTTCATATATAATGTAACATTTTATACATTATAGTACTTTCATTTCAGCTGGTCACGTTTTTACTTCTGAATAGTATAGTGTCTTAGGATAACATACTGAGACATGTATCCTTTAATGCTGGCCTTCAAGTTTTGATGCAACACAGAACATCTTGCCAACATGGCAAGATGCTACAGCAAGAAACCAACACACTCGTTACAGAAGCTATTTGTGAAAATGCATCTTTGTAAAAACAATGCCAAGACAAACTTAGTGACCAACTGCAGTACCCTCCGGTACCACCAGTGGACCGCATTGGACACATTTTTTAACATGGTTCTAAGGCTTTTTTATGTTCATTAGCACACACACGAAGGTCATCAGCTCTGGTGAAATGGGTTGGTACTTGAGTGGTTATTAATATAATTGATATAATATATCTATGTGAATGCTTGGTATTGATGAATCACTATCATCTCTATTGCAGACGGTCCGATATGAAGAGGGCTGCCCAGGGATAACCTTTGATATATCAGAGTTTACCTTTGATGAAGATGAAGAAGAAGAGGAAGAGGAGGAGAAGATTGAAGACAATGATTCAGACTGGGAAAATGAAGGTTCTGACCATTTGGAGAGCCACGACTCAGACGGGAGTGACTTGGATTCTGGAGAGGATTTGGAATCTGGAGAGAAATTGGATTCTGGATTCCATACAAAGGTCCGTCAGCTTTGTCCGGATTGCGGTGCGTTATTCCTTGCGTCCAAGACTCACACGTGCGAGTATAAAGTCAAGCCCTTATCCTGCATTGATTGTGGCAAGAGATGTGTGGACAAAAAGTCCCTTAAAATCCATAGCGCAATCCACAAGGAAAGCTATGAGCACCCCTGCAAGTTCTGTATGGTGTCCTTTAAAACCAGACTTGATAAACTTGCCCATGAGGCAGCCCACATCCGCTGTGCAAAACCATACGAATGCCCCGACTGTTCCATGAAGTTTGCCAAGCTCCATAAACGTAATTTACACTTGAAAGGTCACAGGGGCCCCAAATATACCTGCCCTCATTGTGCATTAGAATTCGGGTCTGGAGACCACCTGGAAAGACACATTGTGGTCCACACTGGAGAGAAGCAGTTTGTGTGCCAGTTCTGCAGTCGCTCCTTCACCCAGCAAAGCCACCTTACATCCCACCTGCGTCTGCACACCGGGGAGAAGCCCTTCCAGTGCCAGCACTGTGACAAGAGCTTCAATCACAACGTGAGCCTGAAGAGTCATGTTATGCGGTACCACAAAGAAGGAGATCCCGATTCCGGCCCTAGTGGACCTGTGAAGCGGACCAAGGCCGGGATACTAAAGTCCACGGGTAGACCCAGGGGAAGGCCCAAAAAAAATGCTGCAACGGGAGGGAGAAACTCTACTCCTGCTGTACAAGGGGAGGCCCTGGACCCACCCACAGCAGCTGACCCATTAGAAACGGGAACGTTGAGGAGAGCCTCTTCCAAAGACATTGAATGTGATTGGAGCGACCGGGACCCACCCTCTGAACAGACAGAAGACGACAAGACAGAGGAAAGCAAGGGAGTGAGGAAAAACAAACGGGAAGCCAGCCAGAGACCAAAGACGTACCATAGTGCTGAGAAAGATTGTGAGAGCGACTCAGACAGTCACCCTGAGGAGGAGGCTAAGAAGAGAAAAGTGTTCAAAAGTCAGGAAAAGTTTGAAGAGCTAGCGGAAGGCCCAGGAATAATCCACTGAAAATCTTCCATTTAATCCATTTAATGTATACTTTGATTGACTAAAATATTTTTCTTATAATTGTTTGGAAGTACATTTTGAAAATGCTATTAATCTTTTTTCCAACTGTTTATCATACACGTTTTGTCATGTTGATTTCTTTTCACTATATTGCTACTCAGTGCCAAAATGTACTCAGCCCTGTGTAAGTCATTCGACTATCGCTGTCTTAAGAGGCAGTCTTGGACTTTGTAATGTCTGTGCTCTATGCATGTACAAGTATATAGATTTTGTTTAATGGCGAAGGTGAAATTATTGTTTATGATTTCCTAATATGTGGGGAACTATGTTATAATTTTGTCATTCTTAACAACATGTGCGCTATTTTCTTGAAAGTTTGAAATTCATTATTTATATAATGTTATTTCATAATATTTTTTTTACAAAATGATATTGCTATGCAAATATTAAGTGGTCTTTCAGTTGAAATAAATTGCTGATGTTAGGCTAAACAGAATGTTGGTGTCCCTTGTCCTCTGTTTCTCTGAATCTCTGAATCCGAGTACAGATTGACATTCAACAACTATAGTAAAAACATAACATATGCTACTATTCCTTGTTTGGTCTTATTGACCTATTCCATCAATACAGACATTACATGTTCATGTGTAATCCAAGAGATTATTCTGAAATTAATCCTATAGATATTTAGGTTATTGATATTAGAATGTAAAATGTGACAATGTCAACATTTTTCTTTAATCTTCTAGAATTGACTTCTGTGACCAGCAAAAAATGTGATATGATTAGCATTTATTCCTCAATAGTATTAGTGCCATTTTGTGGGAAAGCTATCATTAATATAGCTAAAATAAAGCTAACATAAATGACAGGAATGTATGTTATAATTTAGTCTGCGGCCATTTTTGTCATTAGACATTAATTACCTCAAACGTCCACTAGGGGTCCTCCTTGTGCTACAAATGCAAGAAGCTCACGATATTTCAAACTTGGAACCTCAACCCCTTCTGTTCTTTCATTCCATCTCTAATCTTCTCTCCCTCGAGCACATCCACACACTCTGCTCTACTGCTGCTAGAGGATGAGTGCTCAGGACAGGTAGCAGTGCCTATCACTATCTTTCCCTCCGAAATGCAGGCCACATTTATAAAGAGACGATTGCTCTCTCCAAAGCTCCTATTTTATCGTTATGTGTTTATGAGTCACGATTAAAACGGGCAGATTCCAAGGTCCCAAAACACCATGTTCTCCTTTTCAAAATGCCTGCAAGTGCACATGGGTGGCCTAATGTTGTTCCATTTGGTATAGCTTCCTTCCTTTGTACTGCAACCACATTGCTGCATGAATGTAAGAAACAGTTTGACATCACAATGGGTGGAAGAATTTCACCACAATCCCTTATTAAACAAAACTTTAAACATTGCCTTAAAGAGTGCATACTGTAGTGTACAATACATAGGGGGGATCTGAAATTGAAGTGGACCGAGTAAAAACATTATTGATTGAAGACATTACAAAGACTGGAGGACAGAAAGCCCAGGGGCAACAATGGCTTGTAAATGCTAATGTTAATGTTAGGCCATAGTTGTTTAAATACCACCTTCTTCATGAATCGCTGAATCACTGTTAATGATTTAATGATATTGCGGCTGCTTGGCTCTGCAAATACGTGTAGGTGGATCTGGCAATCAAGGGCTCCCCGCTGGGTAAACCCAACCAGGGACCCAGGCCAGGCCAAGACGAGATAATGGGATTTTGTACAGCTCACTTGTACTAGAACAGTTCACAATGACGACCAAGAGGAGCCCTGAACACACACACACACACACACACACACACACACACACACACACACACACACACACACACACACACACACACACA
>JAOPJJ010000134.1:3730258-3741355 GCA_027122795.1 Enchelyopus cimbrius
CTCTCTCTCTCTCTCTCTCTCTCTCTCTCTCTCTCTCTCTCTCTCTCTCTCTCTCTCTCTCTCTCTCTCTCTAAAAAGAATGCATCACATTACTGTTACTATCAGACTTTCTTCTCCCTCTGTGACTCATGACAGTTCTTCGTTCTGTAAATGAACACATCTTTCCAGCACCATACGTGGCCCCGGAAAGGTCCTTGGGGCGGGTTTTGACTGCTGACTCATTTCCCACCTATTTCCCAAATTTGAACACGTTACTTAGGAGTTTGCTCAGGCACTGAATTTTTACAACATACCAATGGACTTAGATGATGAAAGGGGAGGGCACATTTATAGCTTTCTGTCAGCGGTACACACGGCGATACAACGATACACACTGGCTAGGGTGTGGGTCAACCCCTCCAGCAAGATTGTTTTATGAAGCAGTCTGACTCACTGCCCAGTTATTTCTATTCCCCCTTAGAACTTACAAATCAATGATTGGACTTGACGGTATGTTTAGTCATCCACCCATACTCCCATTTATTGATATCGTACATGTAATTTATTATACCGGGCCAAAACATGTATACTAACATAAAGGCAAAGTAATAACAAAAGTATTATAATGTCATTATTCAAAATGTATCCATTTTGTGTTGTTCTTCATAGTTTGACTTTTTGACGAGTAAAACAAAAGTAGCAAGCAGAAGCAGCTGTTTGCCTCAATGTTAAGCTCGTTATCCTTTTCGTTGTTGTTCATTGCCAGTTTTCTTTGTTTTCCTTTCTCAATCTCCCACATCTACTAAAGAATGTTCTCATCGTGGAGGTAAGGCAACCCGGTTCTGCTGCTCAACAAATTTAGTACAGCCAGTTTCTTGCCCTAGATATATATTTTTAGGGTCAATGCATTCTCATTCTGCTGCATGGGACTTAGTTTGGACAACACCAAACTTTTTAAAGAATTATGTCTTTGTCTGAAAGTTTTAGAGCAATCAGCACAAAACATTGTGAGTGCAGAGGTAGGACCCTCATTGCGAGTCCTCATAGACAGGGAACTGACTCTATATCAATAAGGATTATTCAGTATTGCAACGTGTACTTGGTTTGTGGATACAGCAGCCTTGGGGTTTAAACATCAATCAGTGTGGTATTCATTGCTATGTCTACATCTGCTTATTTTGCCACTTATTTTGATTTAGTTATGTTCAGTCAGTCAGCAATGTGGTTCATACTTGAGTGACCTCTTTTTTCCATGGAAGATTTAATGGAGGCATTTCAGTAAACACGCAAGCAATAAATGGGCCAACGTTGTGCAATTCTCTGATGGGTCAATGATCAGACACCTTTCTCGGTTGTTCTGCGATGTCGGGCAGTTTTGGGTCATCTGCTAACGGAAGTGATTTGATTTGTCTGCTTCTCCCAGGCCATTATAGACACAGGAAAGACACTGCAAATGCTCCTGAAGCATGTGGAAGCCTTCAGGCCAAAAATGATCAAAGTAGCAGGGTGAGTCTCAGACGGAAACTTGAAATGGCCTATTTGACCTGCTCTTCAAGTCCCTTAATATCCTCCTTTAGAGTCTAGACAACAGGCGAGCAATGGCACAGGTTTACAAAGGATGACCTTAATACCTTTGAAAATGTGTACAGTCCCCTGTTGGTGTGTCACAGCGGAGGACGTGCTGTTGAATGTAGTCTTTTGTGTCCCTTCTTAGGCTGCTGGTGAAGAGGGTTCCTCATAGTGTGGCCTGTGTACCTGACTGTAAGCTGTTGATCAGCCCTGTTTTCTGTAGTTATGACTCACCCATGAATACAAAGTACTCAGTCACTTTTTTTTTTACATAGAATTTCCTACTGTCTTGTCCTTTCAGATGTTGGCTTTGAGATACCGAATCGCTTTGTGGTGGGCTATGCGTTGGACTACAATGAGTATTTCAGAGATCTTGATGTAAGTAGTGTTCCTTCATTGCCACAATTGGAAAAATATTTCTCATTCGGTTTACTATTCATCTTTGTCTGACATAATTTTCCTCTTTTTTCTAGCATATCTGTGTCATCAGTGAAAGTGCAAAGATGAAATATAAGATATAAGTGGATGATGGCGCTAACATTGGCACTATCATGAATTGAGTGAATGCAGGCTTAGACACCTTTTTCAATATAAAAATAATTAACATTGACCCATTTACTTGAAAAGCTTAACTCTCTTCACCAACTCTTCCTTAACTATTATTTTTTTAATAAAATGTATTCAATAACTCCTAAGTTACTATCTACTTATCAAAGTTATGAATTTGTCTGATCAGCCAATGTTTTGGCTGCTTGTAGGTTGCTTTGGACAAAAGCGTCTGCTAAATGCCGTAACTGTAAATGTATTACAAAAAATCTTTAATGAACTCATCGATCCACTAATTGCTCCAGTTGTCATATATTTGGGAATTATTGCTGCAAATTATGTTTACAAGCTTTTTCAGAAATGGGAAGGCCCATCTCAGTTTACACTGGGTTCATAGGTCATGGCCTCTACTTAAGGTAACATATGGAACTTAGAATTTTAAACTTGCATATCAAATAAGCTCCATGATTTCAATTGTTCTGATTTTGCTATGTAATGAACTTGATACATGACCTGTATAAATGTGATTTGTATACGTCAAATTAGTGAAAAACGTATTGCTAGGCTTTCTTTTATTGTAGTTTTGTAATAATTTTATTTTTTTGGGGGGGGGGGCTTTCACACTAATCTTACACACAACGTTCACATGTTCCCTCCATTTCTCAGCCTTTTGGACATAGCGGGATAGCTAAAGGATGTTGATGTTTTAGTTGCATTGTCAATAAGGTGTAGTACTTCTGTGTTACATAGTTCATTGTTTTTTTCAAACTGCTTTTTGTTTTGTGTAACTTGTCTTTGTTCTATGACTGTTACACTGTTGCAGTATTACTTTTGTACTACTATTGTACTTTTCACACTACTAAAAATGTTACTTTGTGTACATTTATGAAATGTTTTTGTATTGTGATTTCAACCACATTTCCCATGTGAGTTTGGCAAAAGTGGGCCAATCTTAAATGTGAACAGTACACTGTTCATTACTGGCTTCTTTGTATACAACTGACATATGACTCCTAGCATATGTTTAAAGTAGAGACAGGAAGTGTTATAAAAACAAAAGACCAACATACACCGATTATGGAGGTTTGCTAGGGATTAAAGTCATGTCGCATTTTTACTTTTTGTAAATATCCCTAAAATGATCCTAAAGGAACCACTATTATGTTATATGATGCTGTACATTTTACATTACGTTTTTAAATAAATACAAAGACAGTTAATCTGCCTGCTTGATTATGGCATTTAGAGGTAGGTGGCTACAAGGTTCTAGTTTTAAAGTCTACACAACCGAGCAGCACTGCTATAAGAAAGTCTACTTCCTAAGGGTGACCTCTTTAACAAAAGCTGCCAATCCGTACAACAGGTGGCCCCTTATGTTGGTAGAAATAAAAGGGACATTTGTCAAGGTCCTGAGAATCAGTGCACGTTTAAGTCTCCAATTCCAGTTTATCTGGTGTTGTACGAGTACGACAATGCCTAGCATGGAACAGTGGTGGTGGTTTAATGTGGCTATTATATATTATTATATTTCTGAGACTCATGTCCCGCAATGTGGTATCTGTAAGAAGACCGTTGGGAATTCACATTCGACGATCACATCCACTGCGATCCACATGCCAGCACCTCGACCTCACTATGAACCAGGACATGTGACTACTGTATTTGAAATCGGGTTTACCAACACTTTTTTAATGTGTAGTGATTAACATAACACGACTCGTTAAACAACCGTTAAAAAAAGGTAATTTCATTAAAGTGTATTGTTTACAATATACAGCACATGGACATGTGACGTTGCGGTTTTCCAATAGTTCAGTGTCTCGCTCGATAGGAGCTCATAAGAAAAAAAAACTTTTGGAAGCCAGCGTAGCTTTGTGCAAGGACGCGTTTGGTTGGTCGAGTCCAATACAACGCGCATTGTGATTGGCTACGAGTATATTGGCGAGCAGAAGGTGGCTCCAGCCCGGAGAAAGAGTGGGGAACACTGGATCCGATCCCAGCCCGTACTACGCACAGCCGCGTGCGCCTACCAAGAGTGGATTTGAAACGATAGTTAAACAAATGGTCGTACGAAAAAACACACACGTATAACGTTGATCGACAATGTTGGGAACACCACGCCAGGATTTATTGATTCGTTTAACTCGCTTTCATGGGGAAATACGATCACTCCACCTTGCCTACGTCCACTTTTGAACTCACGATACCGCAGGTAACTTTGTTCAAACTAGCCTGTAGCTTGGAGGCTAACACTAGCCTGTTGCTGGCTTCGTTACTTGTTTGACGGACAAGTTTACAATTCGTAAATATCGTTTGCCGAATGCGTTGTCGTTGGTTGATGCCGTGACATATCGTTTCGGGCTGGTGTGATTAATAGTCTGAATGGTGAGGTTCTTCATATAAGCAGCGGTAGTGTGTGGACTGCCATTGTGGGTCTCTGAGCACGAGAACAACAGCAGGCTGTTCGCTCCGTTGACCATTGATCTCCGAAAACCTACAGATGGTTTTCAATAAACACGTTTTAATGGATCCATATGTCTGTTGGTAGAATGGTTGATATAGATGGATCGATATACCTAGTTATACACACATGGTGTTTTATTTGGGGTCGTGTGTGTCAGCACCCTAAACAAACACTTGTTACTGGCCATTATTCAGTGTTGACTGCACGTTTCTGAATGATTACATACATGCTATTCGGGAAGGCAATTTATACCATGGCGTATTAACATATTCTGTTTTTAAATGAATGATACGGTTTGTAAATCATATTGTGTTGATGTTTCTTCCCCACGCCATGACATTTAATATCAGTATTTTGTTTTCAACTACCGCTAGTGTTTTGAACAAATGGAACAGTGAAAACTCGGTTTATTTTGCGTTTGCTTAATTTATTTACCACGAAGGTCGTCGTTTTGGATTGTACATATTAGTTGGAAGTGTGTGGTGATCGTGTCTCCGCCGCACACCTTGCATCCAAAGGGATTTTATACGAAGTAAACATGTTCAAACTCTATTCTCTCTACAGCGCAGCTGGATGAGCACAGAAGCCAGAATGAAGCCGGGGAATGCGCATAGCTGAACACAAGTCTTTCCTACTGCTGGATCAATCGTTTTCGATGTGGGCCCTTACGGATCACAGCATCTTCACCAAAGTTAAATGATGGCATCGCGCCGGGTTCATCCCTGCGGTGACGATGATGAGCGCCAACAACCAAGAACTTCTTTCTGCGAGGTAAACAACCGGCCCTTACTGAACCGTCAACTTCTCTGTTTTGAAGTACACGCATCAATTTGTAAATTGTGAAGTCTGAAGGGTTCGTGCCCTGGTTTCACTTCCCAGCCGTTTATATTTACCAGCAACATGGACCATTCGTAACACCCCGCCTCCCAATATGTTTTTGTTTGCTCCTTTGGTTTTCTGTTCACTCCGGCCTTCATTAGAAACTGTAGATATTTGCTAAGCTCACCAAACGCAAACAAGAAAGAACCGTTTTTGGAGTTCATTCGCTGCCTGCAAAAGAGTGTAGTTTATCTCAACCAGGTTGCACGGATAATCACTTGAACAATAATCTCTCGGTCTGTAGGAGATTACTTGTACACCTTCGTGATTAATAAGCTCTGTTTTTTTTGTGATTTTGTGATTTTATCAAACAAGGAGGAGATTCATATAACTTGTGGACAAACGCAGCATAGGAAGTTTTCCCCCACTTATTTGTTTAGACCACTTACAGAAATATGCTTTATTTGGCTAGAGTTGGCCCTTGTTCAAATTGAATACAAAGGTTTTCTCATATTGGATCACATCAAACACAAATAATTTTGGCAAACAAGGGCTTGAACATGGAATGAAAGCTCTTTTTATTCGGTTCCCCGTCAGAAGACGTTTAAGCTGTCACACCTATACTACCAGACAGGACACCATCTGCTCTCAGTTGGCTCTTGGTCTGAATGAAGACCTTTGTCAGACAACTAAGCACGCATGTTGGATACAAGGACACCTGTTCACAGAATCAGTAGTGTTCATGGCCCTGTTTCATTACTATCGTCTTAATTTTTTGTATGGAATATTGACTTTTTTTATTATTGTGACTTACAATGTTACTTTGCCACTCTATTTATAACATCCTAACCCCCATATCCACTTAATAGCATTAAAGAGTTAAAGAAGTGCACATTAAACAAATTCTTATGTAACCACTAAATACTATTCAACTTGGCCTTGAGCTAATTCAACATTAGAGAATGATACTGGATTTTCTTAGTTGACTGTTATTCAGGAGTAGAATATGTGCCAAAGTTGAACATACAGCATGACTTAATTAAGTTAATATATAATATTCCAACAATGATATTCACTGCAATTTTTTATAATTCATGTTCTGTCACTTGCAGTAAATTAGTTTTGACAGCCTAATTCCACCATGACAATGTATTTGTGATAGGCCAATATTGGCTAAGAAACACATATTCTGTCTCCTTTCCAGAGGCTAAAGTTACGTAGACTTATGTATCTCATGATCTCAAGAGTTGACAACACTTTGTGTTGTCAACAAACAAGGCTGTCTGTTGGTTTTCAATACTTAGCAAGGTGGACCCTTGAAAATATATCGTCCAAGATGTCTCATATTGAATTTGAGATGTGGAAAAACAAATCTTAAAGTGCAATGGCTGCTTCAGTGTAAACTAATGTTACTTGGATGTCTTCTTTCTCTTTTTGTTTTAAAAGCATGTTTTCAAGCCGCCATCGCCCAGTAGTCATCCTTTCTTTGATGGTTCCCTTTTCAATCTGTTTAGCACACGCACAAGTTGCTGTGCCAATTATCAAACGGAATCTCCCTCTAGTCTGCAACTCTGTGGTTTTCTTGAAAATGACATGATGAATCAAGAAGGGCTCTGAATCTATATCTTTTTTTGCATTTCTTTTCATAGCCTAGCCATTTCCCTGAATTCCTCATTTACATAGTTTGACTGGTTACTCAGCTGTTATGATGACACACATCTGTTGTTATCACTCTGAAACGTATGACCACTGTTGTAAATAAGATATTAATAATGGACCTCTCCCCTCATTCAATATTATAATTTTTTTGTGTCTGGGAAGAGTTGCTCCCACTATAACAACCTTTGGTTTTGAGCCGTGTGTGTTTTTTGAGGCAGTGTTTTACCATGGGATTTCCATGGTGTTTGAATCTCTCCCGGTTTGCATTGGAATGTTTTCCTTCCTTGCATCCACTGCACATTGCATGGAATCCAAAACACTGCAGCCACTGTTGGCTTGATGGGATCCTAGTGGCAGGCAGTTAGGTAGAAATACATTGTTGTCTTCCTGCTTCTAGTTTTAGGATTCCTTATTTTTTTGGTGAGAAACGTTGAACTATTGGCTGCGTCTTGTCTCAGAATTTTTGTATTAATGTTCTTACTTTTTCTCTACTAAATACCTCCTTTTGTATCCTCCACCACATCTGAATTGGATTTGTAGTGTACAGTATGACAAATGCCATGGCTCTATTTTCCTGCCCTATGTTTTTCAATTGTATCGCCTAGCAGGCTTGTTCATGTAATACTTGATAACAAATCAAACAAGGTGTGTTTCTATGTAGTTATAGCATTCCCTCTAGTTGACTGTGACGGTGGTGTGAGTCAAACAGACTTATATTTTCGTACTATCTGGCCCACATTAAGACTCGGCATTTAACTCTGTTAGACTAGCTGCTATTTACAGAACCCACTGAGCAAGGAATCATGGCTGACTGATTCATATCGGAAGGGAAAATGGATCTTCAATTGAATAGAAAACAGCTGTTGTTTCCTGTTACCCTGCACTAATGTCCGCATGGTCCCAGGGGTATTCACCACTGTGGTGTATGCCTAACCTTCTCTTCCATCGATACTCTATGGCGCAATTGCTATTTACTGATTTTTATTTTTGTGTTTCTGAGGGTTTATCATTTTGAGATGAACAACTCCTCCTACTTGCCACATTACTCCTCTTTTCATAGCTTTAGCGGTGACTCATTGAAACAGGCAGGCAAAGAGATAACCGTTATTATTTTGTCAAAACAGCTGCTCACTGATTCCCTTCCTTAGTCGCGTAATATTTTGGAACCGTGCTCTCGAAGTTTTTTGGCATGTGAACAGCAGCACAAGTGGTGTGACCGTCGTATGACCATGGTGGTCAATTGAATTAAAATAAGTTTACATGCTTAAAGCCACATTACTAGGCTGCCAATAATGTGATGTCTCATATGTCTGACAAATGAATTAACCAACAACTTTTGAATGATGCATTGTTTTGTGTACGATATACAGTACACGGACGTTCACCAACAGAGGATAATGATTTACTCTCTTCAGCAATGGTGACATGACCTCTCCAAGAGCTTGCCTTTCTATGTCATTATTGTAGGCCTTTCACAGATAAGTGCTTGGTTTGGACTGGATGTGGTGTAGAATTTGTCAGCCGTCAGTGAAAAGGGTATTTTTTTCCCTCCACAGTTTAAACCAGGCTGTTTAAATGCCTGGAGTTTTAGGGCAATAGTCATGCGGTGTAGGTAATGTGATTTTTGGCGGTGTCAGAAAAACATATTCAACAGTTTGCGTACCTGTTACGAGTAAAGGATTGATATTGTGTTCTTCTAAGTCTTAGGATTGTAACATTTGTCCTACTTTTTCTGTCAAATTGTACACTAGATAAGACAATCAATATGTCAAATTGCAGAAATCGGGTAACATTTTGGTACATAAAGTGAGAAGATTCTGTCCAAGGATGGTGTTGTAGTAGTCCTGTTAGGTTTTGAATGAACAGGAATAGATATCCTTGATCTGTGTGTGAAAGCAGACAGTATTTCACAAGATTTCAACAAACGTATTTGAGAGGTTTGCTTCTGTAGTGAGGATGAAGATGGTTAACAATGGGGTGGTCTACGATGCCAGCCATTTAGGTCACCATTGGAACTCTGCACATTTCCATTCAGGGACATGTACAATGCAGTTATTTTCTTTATCTATAGAGCTTTTTTTGTTTAACTGATAAAAAGTCAAGATATAAGTTCAGGTGGTGTACAAGTCAAGAATTGTGAAAGAGCAGTCATGTTCCACCTCACAATAAACGATTGGAAATCCACTCCAGATTGCTGTGTAAATAACCCTGTAGCTCTGAATTGATGCATAAATCACTGAGGTATTTGCTTGTTGCTTCCTAATGTAACACTCCCATTATCTAGGGGTTTGGTGTTGCATAAGAGCATGAGAAGCCTAGGGTACCCTATAGAAATGTCCACTTCGATATGCTGCTTTGTCAATTAACTTTACTACTGGGAAAAACAAATACTAACAATGTGAGTCCCCACTTTGAATTACACCTCAATGACTACTTTAGAAAAATTACTAATAGCGTTAACTTATCAATATACTGGAATAACCCATTTCACACAAAGATAATACATCATTAAGCTCAGATTTAAGGAATACATACCATTCGATTGAACTGATAATGGGCCATATACATAACACAATACATTGAACTGAAATAAACCCGGGATCTTCACACACGCACCCTCACACACATACCCCCACACACACAGTCAAGGGGCCTTTTTGTTGGCGCGCATGTCGGAGCTCATAGATGAAAACCGTTATTTTACTCGCGTAGCCATCGAGTAAGGCTATGAACAAACAAAACGCCATGCAGCAGTCTGAAAACGTGACTGGAAAAAGTCTGAATAGTAGTGCTCTCGAAAGTCCCTCACTCGCTCTCGGATCGCAGTCTCTTTCGTCGTAATCCCATGGACGCCTCGTCCGAATCCCCCTCGTCCGAATCCCCGTCACTCTCCCCAAAACCTTTGCTCGCGCTCCCCCACAAGAAGATGAAACGTAACAAAATAAAAGTCCCCTTTTACCAGACTAGTATTTACCATAAAATAAGTATTATTCTATAAATGAATTCAAATCACAGGTAAGTATTTCAGGTAAGGTAAGTATTATCTCAATATTGTAGTTATAAATTCCATAACATCAGAACGTATATCCAAGAAAAATATATAGGTACATATCTTCAGGGGTGCTACACAAAAAATTACCCTAATGGGTTGAGATAGATCTTTTCGGAGTGAAACTTTACTTGCTTAATTCCTGGTCCTGGCTAATGGCCACTGTTACCAGTCATCAATATCTAACAGCTCCATTAGGTTGAGGACTGATTTGTGGGTTTCATTTAAGATGGTCTGTGTATTGTAGTGTCATCTAATCCTCAGAAGTCCTGTCCACAGGGCTATCTGTACCACTATAAAGTCAGGACAAGGGGACGGCTGTCTACCACAATGTCGATTCAGAATGCGGTTCAGTGTCTGCCCATGGCATTAGCTATGCAGGGGGCAATGATAACCCTGCCAGGCATGTGTCTAGCAGATTAGCCCCCACCATATACACCAGCCCCAAAACCTCCAACTCCAAAGATCTAAGGGTTGCAAATAGCCCTCTGGCCCAGCTGCTAAGTCAGATTCAGTGGTCTGGAATCCGCATGCCATTGGTACTCAAGGGACGCCAAGCAAGGCATTTGAATCAGGCACTTGATCCATTGTCTTTTCACCACACACACACACATAAACACACACCCCTCGTCATATGGATCTGGATTGTTTGGCAAGGGTACACCCAAGGCTTAAGCATACAGTGTGCGACGCGGAAGAGCGGAGCCATGGGAACAGCCAAAGCTGGGTTAGAAAACTGGTTTGGCGAGCCCCCGACAGGTTGAATGCACGGGTGTCAGCTGCACCTGCAGCTCACTTTCTCAGCATATTAAACTCAAAATAGTTGAGCTCCTTGCGTCGGCCTATGCATGCTTGAATACCTCACAGCTCTCTCTCTCATGTGTTCAGCAACCACTCCTTCTGAAGTAAGTGTTGTGTCAGCTTTTGTCCCCAGCCAAAGGTAGGGACTAGGAATCTGTAAAACCTTTGGTGCAGCTGACTGAGTCAACGTAAAACATCACACTCACACACT
>JAOPJJ010000134.1:3825773-3837311 GCA_027122795.1 Enchelyopus cimbrius
AAGTCCAGTCCTTGTGCCATTCTCATGCTCTTATTGAACACTGCCAGTAACATATGTACTGTATTATATATATATATGTGTGTGTGTGTGTGTGTAAATAATGGATAATAATTATTCTGAATGATCCTGAACTTCAATTAGGGATTATAGCGAGCAATGGCACAAAAATGTCCTATAAGGAAGAGGAATACGTGATGGATTTTAAATGACGAAACATTGATTCAACATACAACAAACAAACAACAACAAAATACATAAAGCAGTCCAACCGACCGAAGCGCAGCGGAAGCTGTTTAACCTGATGGAAGGACAGGTCAAATCAAGGAAGAAAAACAGCAACAGCACCCACTGAGCATGCTTCCTGAAATGTAAACATATTGGGCGGTGATTGATATTCCATAGAGGATGCAAAGTACAAAGTAACCCTGTCATTAATCACGCTGCTGTGTTTCTCCTCAATTGTTGGGGTAAGTAACTGCCAATGAAACACCAGCAAACGTTATCATCGCTGTTGACTGATGCCCATCCCAAAACAGCAGATATGAAAGTGAATAATACCGGCTTGGTGTTTGCATAGAGATATTGCTATCAGGTATCAGGAGTGATTGCTCTGTAACAATGCAGGACAAAGTGATTGATTTGAACATTACCAGCAATAAACAAGTTAGTCAAGTCAGGCTAGCTAGACAGTGAGAGGCCTTAATGGCCTGAGCTAAGATGAAAATGTGGACATGAAAATTTTTGGTTAAGAGGCCCTTGAGAAGGATTCCACTTCTAGGACCACAAATAACACTAGATGGACGGAAAGACTCAAGTGTTTCTTCGGAAAAAGCCATGAATTTAGAATCTAAGGCTGACTGCTGCCCAATGCGTGGAGTAACACTGCCCTCTGCTGTTTTAGGAAGCAAATATTTTTCATTTACATTTTTGGTTTTGTTTTCCAAGTGACCTCCTGTAAGGGCGTAATCTGTAATATATGTGTTTCTTTTATCCAGCAATACAAACGTTATCTGTTTTCAAGTCAATAAAATATATTCCAATTGAGGATTACACAAAATCACTTCAGTGTTGTTTTGTGTGTATCATCAACACATTGACTAATAGAAGCCCATCATGTTTTCATCTAATCACACTGACATAGGGCTAGATTTGTTTGTGTTGTAAAGTTAAATTGGACAATCTACTATATCTCTACATTGAAATGTTGAAAAAGGCATTACAAGTGAAAATGTGGACTATGTTCTAAATTATATACTATAATAATATAATCACATTTTCCTTAGCAATAGGCCTCATATAGCCTACTACATTGAGAGATAAGGACTTATTGTATATAGGTATATACGTCAGAAAAACACAACACATTATACATGTGGTGCTAATTAGGGTAATAGCGATTCGCAGTGTAAATGAATACCAGCACAAAGGTAACATGTTAAGCCGTAACACCTAGGCAACAGGTTGTAAGGTTACATTTCTCCCAACAAGGACAAAGGTTGTGTCGTCATCCAGCACGTCCAGGATTTGGAAATTAGAGATTATAGACAGAGGGAATACAGTGATCCAGTTAGCAAATGTATTTCTGAACCATTTCCCCTTGTTATGTCACAAGCAGATTCAAAAATTACGAATCTTTTTTACACGTTAATGTTTACTGAGGAGAAAAGTTTATAAAATAGTAGGAAACAAATGAATTCAACACATTATAATACATCCTCATTGCATTTACGTTTGATCATTAGCTTTGAAAATTAACAACTAAGAACATGTTGGGAAGTTGAAGGAGATAGGAATAACAAGAGCAACAAAAATAATGTTTATCTGAAGCATTTTCAATAAATAAACCTTTTTGAGACCTAAATGATCCTGTTATATAGTCACGTGGATACATGAAAAACACTCGGGAAGGGGCGGTGGGGTTGTTGACCCCCAGAGCCAGGAGAGGGCGCTCTTATTATAGGGATAAGAAAATGTAGGTCTACCTTCCTTTCGACGACGTGCACTGTTAAATCATTTTCTGGTGTTTCGATATTAACCCGGTGAGCAGTGAATGTAAAGCACATCTTTCAGTGATTGGAACAGGAGAACCGGTAGCCTGTGACTCACGGGAAGACCCGATGGCAACTCCACTCTGACACCCTGGGCTCTACCAAGTTTAACCCCTGCATGTACCGAATGTCCATAGCTTAGCAACCATTGCTTTCTCCGTGTGTGTGTGTGTGTGTGTGTGTGTGTGTGTGTGTGTCTTTCTCTCTCTAACACACACACACACACACACACACCATCGTGCGCGCGCGCGCGTGTGTGCCTGTGTTTGGTGTGGTGTGTGATCTTGTGGGCGCTCATACGTGTTTAAAATAGACACTGATGTGGTTTAGAATATCTTTAATCTTGCATTTGAAGAACCAGAGGTGGTTGATGGCGGGCCAAGATGGTTTTAGATGGTTTATAAACATGACAGTGGCTCCGGTCCAGTTTCCCTGAAAATGCCATGGTTTTGAGCTTTCCCTGACCATTATTTTATTTACTAAATGCCAATATTCCTCCGCAGGGTCAGAGAGTATTTTGAAGAAATTGCTTAAGGTCTTATGGTTGAGTCCTTTTATTATTTTTTCTTCACTATAATTTTTTTTTACGAGAAAAGCGATCTCTATATTTTTCAAAAAAGAATATTCTTCGAGAATCACGTAGCAGTTGTTCTTTGGAAGTCGGGTCTATATTTTCAGCAACTCATCGGGGTGTGCTTCGGTGCCACTTAACGATAGCTATGGCCACCGTTATAGAGTATGCCGATTCGTTATCTTCAACTTAAAAATGTACGTTTCACACAATTTTGGTTCTCGCGATTATTGTCGGAGAGGAAGCATTGACTTAGCCTGCTGATGTGTGTTTTTGAAAACATTGGGGTGGCATTTATTGCTGCGTGGCAGGCTGGCTTTAAGAGTCCGAAGTAGCCGCTCGTTCGCGCAGCTTGTCGCAGCTGAAGAAAATAGAAGCAGTTGGCAACAGAGCGCTCGAGACCCAGCGCGCAGCCACCCAGCATCTCCTCAGCCAGCTCCATATTAAATGTACCCTTTAGATCTCAAGGGACGGTTCAGTGTTGAATTGTATTTGGATGTTGTGTTCAAATCATCTCTCATCAATGGTGAAATAACGTTAACGCCAACGAGCTTGATCACCTAAACTGGGGTTTTAACTACCATTCGTGCGACGACAGCTGTCATCGGAGAAAGGAAAGTGATCCATCAAATGCGTGTGCAGATGAGGCGGATTTCCACTGGATTTATACCATCCGACTGTCCATCAAATGGGCGAAGTTAGGAACAACGCTACGACATTGGATTACTATTATGCGATATGCATTTTTGAGAACTGCGGTGTTCCTTCACTGGAGAGAGGCTAGCTAGCTCAATTAGCCGGCTAGCTGGCTAAGTGATCAAAAGTGTGACGTTCTACCCTCCAGTATTTTGGACATGAAGAAAATAATTCGATATTCATAGGGTCGGAAGGTAAGCTATTTTGTTTAAACTATGTTGTTTTGTGATAAGCTATGCTTGGTGTGGGGGTGGGGGGAGGGTTTGGCTGGAAGCCTGGCTAACATTTTCTGGGTCTAGGCTACTGTTTGTGGTATTCGTCGCCGCCTTGGTTTTCGTGATACTGACTATTCAACGCAACACCCCTCATCGGCCCATGTACAATATCACCAACACTATAGCATGATGTTTTGATGTGTCACTTACAGCATTGCATATTTATCCAACGAATGCATTCGTAAATTACACGTATTGCATACATCACACGAATGCCGGTGGAGTTGACGCTATTTACTTTTTGAGTTGATGCAACGTTACACCTATGCAGAATAGTTCCGTTTCAGTAAATAGACAGGGCCTGTCCGTATGTTTGTGTGTGGGCCAAATGTTATGCTTTTGTCATTTTCTTATTCACTGTTGCATCGGGTTAGCTCATGTTCTTACTCTATCTGTATACACGGGTTGTCAGTATCCGTATCAGTACCAGTATAACGCTAAAGATATAAGGATGAACTGCTGTCTTCAGGCGTACTAGATGGCTTAGTTCTCCAACTAACTACAATGTTAGCTAACCTGTTTGCTATCCGAACCACTTCTAAAGTTGCCTGGTTTGCTACTGTGGTTCAAAGCTGATGCTTACATCCATGTTATAAGCAAGTCATGTGGTTGTGTTTTTATTGTTTATATAACGTTACAGCAGCCGGCGTGTACAACTCCTCACTTGCATATCGCATTGGTCGTTTAGGAAATAAGACCTTAGTTATGAACAACAGGCTAGCTAACGTTAGCTACGTTGGAGCATGCAATTGCTTTGTGCTCTTGAGTAACAAAAGCTAACGTTAGCAGTTGTTCTATTCTAACCTTATGTCATGGCAGTTTTCTCACAGTACTTTTCGAATAATTTACACGCAATATATACAAAGCGGTTGGCGACATTTAGGAAAGTCCTGGGTTTTTCACTCTAGTAGGGCTAGCACCACCAGTAGCTATTGTTTATCGCTTAATTGAATGGCACACAAAGCATATCATATCTCTAAGCTTTCAATCTGAGAAGGCAGTCCATGTCAATTACTTTTAAGTTGCAAATGTATTTACGATAAACATATTTATTGTCACCTCGAGGTAAATGTCAACAAATGTTGTCTTTGTACATCCATCCCTTAAGTTGAGTGTCCAGTTTATGGATAGAAGCCCACAACTTTGTGAGTAGGGTGCTGCTCTCCATCAAAGGACGAATGTTGTACAAATGCCAAGCAAAGACAAAGAAAGATTCATACATAATGTCTTCATGAATATGTCTTTTATCATAGCATGGCATTGTGTTGGCCAAGGCTCACGTAGCAACATCTTTCAATCTTTTAATTTAAGTAAATAATTTGGCAAAAACAAAGGGGCGATATACTGAAATGGTAATTGAAGTTTGAGGTCATGATTCATTTATGACATGTAAACATGGTAGACCACAGCTATTGGTTTTGAATGGGACATCTCATCAGGTTTTTCTGAGCTATTCGCTTCACCGTATTGGACTGGCAGTGACCATCTGTATCTTATATCAATATTGGCCATAATAATGACTTAATATAACTACAGTTTATCCAAGTCCATGGTTTCACCCAAGGGTACTTCCAGTGCCTTGGCAAACAATACTATAAGTCAGACCTTCTCAGTATCTGCCTTTGTCCCGACTCGTCAGCATTTATTTAAAATATATGATTGCAAATAATCCAGATAATTTGTGTCTGTAATATAAAGGCTCCATGTTATTAGTAGTCATGGAGGATCATTGGCTGGCAAAAAATTAGTAATTTAATCATAGGTTCATGGGGGTCAATTTTGCAATAACGCCATTTGCTAGCCCCCTTCCATTGTGAAACCTAAATAGGCTACATTCAGTGTCATACCCAGAGATCTTGTATTCCCCAAATTAGACTTTTAGAATGCAATACAATTTGAAACAAACGGCTCTCATTTGCAACACAAATGTCCGCTTAAGCACATTTTGACCATTGGCAAAAAGCTGAAACATTTGAGCATCCATACATGTTGATCATGACTGAAGAAGATGACTTTACAGTCATTTGTCTTAAGGCAGTAGGTGATGGTCTTGGTTCAAGCTTTAGTGTATCTTTGTCCATATTGCTTTATTGTGCACCAAAAAGGTAGCAAGGGAAGCATTTTCAGATACCGCTGATCCAATTATTCAATGCGCCAGTTGCTTTCCCTCTGTAAGAAGCAGACTATGTTTGTTTGCTCGTCTCGCTCCTTGTTCAGAATGTCATCAGAGGATAAGACTGTGGAACCCTCTGACCAAGGACCCTCACCGACGTCAAGCAGTGGAGGGGCCATATCCACAGGAAGTCCTGCCCACGCAGACAAGCGCCCGCGTGGCAGACCGCGCAAGGATGCTGCTGCCATTCTCCTGCCGACACCGCCCTTATCCACATCCAAGACCAGGAAGAAGTATGTTTGCAAAAAGGAAGTAGCAAAGAAAGAGAGAAAGAAAAAGTTTTGTATAGTGCATTTTTGGATGGTTGATTCTACCTCAACTGCTTGGCCGTCGGAGTAGTTGTTCCCCATTCACTAGAGGAATAACCTATGAATGGATGATTGCATCTGCATTAAGGTTGACCATGAGTGCCAAAGAATAAGTGGGAATCCTCCGTTTGATCACAAGGAAAAAGTGGGCGGTCTCGGCTGACAAGATGAGTGGATGTCATAGGCTCCTCATAAAATCTGCTGACCTTTTTAATTATAAGTCAATTGGCAATCTATATTGGTCATATGTTGGAAGTCCGTCTTGTAAGATGTGCATTTACAACTGGATTGAAAGCAGTGTGAAATGGCAAATGCGCAGTGGTCTGCTTTAGTGCTGTCAGTAATTAGTTGTTCCCTTAGATTAACACTTTTTCTTAACATATATGGATGTTGGCCCTTCAAGTGAATTTCTCTGCTGCAACCTCCCTTTCAACACTGTTCAATGGTTGCAGCAAAATGTTATATACACAGACACTAATAATGGAAACGTTACATCAACCAATATAAATATCTAAGCGCCATGTAAGACTTGCCTTTGTGGTTCAGTTTCAAAAGACGAAGTCAGTTCTTTAGCATGTTTGACTGGAGCAATCTTGAAGTTTGAATGTAGATCCTTGCTTCTTTGTTATAATCACGGCAAACCATAATAGGGTTTAGAGTTGCTGTATCATGCATTGCCCTCATGGTTCTTCACTCTTTCTTTCCTCAGTCAATTATAATGCCCATTTCTCAAGGTATGGTTTAATCTCTCTGCATTAACGTTCAACACAATCAACCTCATCTCTTGGTATATTTAAATGTAAAAAAACAAGAACTAAACAGTGTATAATTGGGCTTATGATAGCGTCCATTACAAATGTTTACAGTGGTAGAATTATGTTGTTAACTCCTTCAGGAGGCTCAACAGAATGTATTGCCTTTCTGTTACCATCAATGTCTCGAGCTCAATATCTGTATACTAATCAAATCTATTATTCTGTGCCTACTGCCTATAGCAGGGCTTATACATCATGTCACAACACGACAACAGACGCCACTTAGGTTAGTTGGAAATCTAGTTATTATGAAGGTAGTCATTTGCATTTTGCTTCATTGTTTCGTAATTCATTGTCAATGGATTTGTCATCAAGGGAGACCAAGCAATTGGAATCATGGGAGCCATAGCATTTTGTGCGCAAGACATGGCCAAACAACATTTTCATAATTCTAGGTGAAGATATATTTCCATAGATTTTTCAATTTTACAACATTACAACTCTCTTAAGTCATGGGCAGAGTATCGCCCACAGAAATCCAATGATGCCCTCTGATGTTTAAGCCCTATTTTAGCCATGCAGGTAACCCTAAAGCCCGTGAAGAACATGAAACCCAGTCATTTAGGACATCGCTATTGGTCTCTTTAACAATGGTGATGGCTCGACCAGCTGCATGGAAAGGACATTAACAAGTCACAACCAACCTGGACGATTCTCCTATCCATTATTGAAACGCACACACACAGATACTGTTTGTATCTGTGTTTACATTGCCAGTTGCTCTCCTAAAAATAACACTAATTAGTCAAATTTTATTGGCAACCTATTTAAATTTTTTGTAAATGTCTTCGTTAAGCACCAGATTCTACTTTCATGCATACTTTACATTCTGTGCCCTGGTAGACCTTATTGTTATGGTTCACTCGCTTTGCCCACACTCCATCTGCTGTGCAATCCATTCCATAAAGATTTACTCCATATCAGGTTTTCCACTCTGCTGCCTTTGAGAGCTGGAACTACTTGCCCCAGCATTATTTTCACCCTTTTTTTCTGTAGCTCTCCCTCTGTGGTGGTGGAGATTGTGGGGGATAAGTTGCGCAGAGTATGGGGGTTGGAGAATGAGGCTTTATCAAAAAATGTGATAAAGTCGTGTTCTTTTAATTTTGGTTCACAACAATGAAGGTTATTCTGGCTATTTCAAGCTATTTAATGTGAGGATCAAATACTCCAATTGAAATGGTGGAGTAGGATATGTAATTAAGTACCACACTGTTGATAATGTCAGTGAAAAGCAGCAGGATTGCTGCTTGTTTTTCTTTTGCGTTTACTAGTATCGGCAAACATAGCCTAAACCTGTAATGTTTCACGGTTACACAGAGCTACAGAATGGGACTCATGATGATTGTTCAATCCATCGCTGTTGGTACTTGATCTATATGGCATCGTATTCTAGTGGGATACAGTAGCATGTTTTTGACAAATCGTGAAAAAGTCTTGATTACATAATTGACTGAAGCAAAAAGATCCTGTATTTGTTTTGTACCTGTGTAGGATGACTGTGATGACTGTGATCTACATACGTGCCCGCAATGATTGCGGCCTTTCTTGAATCCCACTGTCTCTCTCGTCCCTCTATGCTGTTGTCTGAGGAACATAAATGTTGTCCAGTGCCTATCTTGCAGCTGTTCTTTATTTCTAGAAAATTAGGGCGGGACCAAAAGTAGGAGAGATTTGATTGGATTGTTTCGAGTTTAATGGTGGATGGTGGGAGTAACCACTCTGTAGTGATAACGGTAAAAAGAACCCAGACCCTAACTATGGTATGTTTAACAATGGGATTGGTCTTTGTGAGCCTATCACCACAATTTGTGTGTTGTGTGATAACAATAGTGGACATATGTACTGCATACCAGCACAACGGAGCTAAACTGTGTCTTCACCAGTTGAAATGTTGATTAAGCTGCTACGATTTGACCCATTCCTAAAGTATTTTCACTTGTTTTGCCTCACACATTAAGACCATGCAGGCCATGTGTTGGTATATCTTGCTTAGTTGAGGAAGAGATGTGAGGCATTTGGATCTGAACAATTGAACTCTGAAGATGCCAACCAACAACCAACACACCTGATACTCATTCAAAGAAGATGGTTATCCAGTCTCCAATTTTCTTTAGGTTGCCATGATGATGTCTTTGTTAACATTCTGGTCTCCTGTATCCTTGTTAACGCTGTTGGATCCCTATCCCCTTTGCAGTCCCTGATAATGGGAGAATCAAGACATTATAGGATAGTCTTTTTTTGTTATGGGTCTTCATGATTTTCAATGCAGGTTCTGTTTCCAATTCAATTAGGAACTTGTTTGATTAAAGCTTTCCGTTTAATTAAGACCTCTCAATGCAGTTGTTCTTGCGATCATTCAGTGTTCTCGGGTTTCTTCTTTATCTGGAAGGGGAAGTCATTTAGAGGGAGGGGTGGATCTCGCAGCCGGCTGATTATGATTTTTCTCTTCAGTGGCAGTGAAAATTACCCCCACCCACCCCCTCATTTCCAACCCCACGCATCCTCTGGCTTACCCCTTGAGACATGCTGCTCTTATTTACGCCATGCTTCCACAGACCCACCTAGCATGCCCACAATGGCCTTTGCTGTTTCATTTGTAGCCATGATGGCAATTATTCTCTCCACATGGCGCTTTCCAAGATCGCGTTAACGGAGCTCTCTCATTGGAAGAATACTGACACTGACTGATCTTTCCAATGCGTGAGGGAGGGGCATGCATACAGGCAAACCCCCCATAGACGTGCTTGTTGTTTGAGATGACGTGGCAATTTCAGATAGGAAAACGTTAAACCAAATTGCTACCTTGGTTGTGCAAAAGAGGCGTCCATCAGTGACCTTCATCAGGGGCTAAAGATCATAGGCCATTGCATTGGATATTGCAGCACACACAGTGTGATCATAGAGGCAGAGAAATTCAGAAGATCCCAACTTAGCCTGTAGGCCTCAAACTACTAGGATCTGGAAAGTTGAAATACTTGTTCTTGTCAGCCAAGATGCTCAAGGGCAGCTGTGATTGGCTGATCTCGTGCTTCTTGCGCCGTTGTCGACCCCAGGCTCTAATGGCGTTTATGTTACATGTTGGGCTTCGTACAACGATGTCTAGTTTGTGAAGCTTGTGATATACTTGGTAAATTACAACTGGGATTTGGTAGGGTCTTGTGTTCTTAACCTGGGAGAATAGTCCATTAGCAAGCAGTCTCACACAATTGAATGATTGAACGAAAGCATTATAGCATCCGTTTATTGTTTTTTTATAAAGTCCTGTATACTCAGTGGTATTCTAGGGGATGCAATTTGTCAGGACCAAACCTAGAAACAGTTTGGGAGCGAAAGGTAATGGAACTTCACGCCACTTTTATGGATGGCCGGCGTTGGCCGCATTATCTTCTGATGATTTTGGTTCCCCCTCACCTCAAATGTGTGTTTGCTGTGCGTTTCTGTGCCGTGCGTTTACTAGTGCGATTTTGACCCCATGATATACATTTCACGCTAACAAAATAAATGATGCTTTGTGATAAATGCATACGAGTATTTCTATAAGCTTGATGTGATGAATTCCACACCAAACTTGAAGGTATTTGCAAACCACCTTCCTGATTGCAGGTTTGTAAATGGCCTCTTAAATCAGTTGGTCATGCTTATTAGCCTGTGCTGCTGTGTTCCGGTTTAACGTTCAGCTAGCACATGATTAGCGCGTGCGCCTCAATAAGCCTGTAATGGCTCTTCATTCCGCTGGGGACTTAAAGAGTAGAGGCTTGCACGGGGTGGGTTGCCATATTGTATTGGAGATACACAAACACGTCTCGGCTGCGATATAGAGGCGGATGTATGAGTGAAGAGGCATGCACACGCCCTCACATCCAGTAATATGTTGTAATTAATTGGAACGGTTTGCTGGCTCACGCCGCATTAGGTGTGCCCACAACCCTACCTGTACGTTGCCCAATTCCGAGGCGCTGCCAAGCTGGGGGTGTGATGGCGGGTTTTAATTCCCCAGCTTTCTTGCAGACTTGTCAAAGCGGCGCTATCCGTCTGCATGTGCCCAACGCCAAAGTGTACATTATGCACCCCCCCAGTGCTACCCTCTCTCTCTCTCTCTCCACCTCCACGCCTCTCCGCCTTGCCCAGCGGCCTGAGTGCATCCATTAAAAATCAGTGACAGCTGTGACTATATTTAACTAATTTATGACCCCCACCCTCCGACCCCCTTTCTTTCTCCCCAGGCCAAGCCCAGGCACTAACCCTTGTTTTTTTTCTTCCCTCCCTCTCTCTCTCTCTCTCTCTCTCTCTGTGTCTGTCTGTCTGTCTGTCCGTTTCGGTCTCTGTGCGTCTGTCTGCACCTGCAGGGGTCGCACCAGAGGGAGGCTTGCTGCGGATGAGGAGGACAGTATGGATGGGACGGAGATAGCAGAGTCCATAGGTCCTCAGGACACAGGTGAGTCTCCCTGCTACCTCCCCTCCGTCCCCTATATATGCATGTATATTATATTACACACTCGCACTCTCCATCCATCCCACCAACCTACTCTTGGAACAGGAGTGATGTACAGTTTGGACTGCACACTGTGGCTCTCTCACCACCTGGCAGTGTCATGCTGTACAGTATTTCAGGAGAAACGCTCTCTCTCTCTTTCTCTCTCTCTCTCTCTCTC
>JAOPJJ010000134.1:3878084-3889097 GCA_027122795.1 Enchelyopus cimbrius
TAGGAACCGAAGAAGAGCCAATTGAAGCCGTGCTAAAACTCGCTGAAGGCTGTGTTTCCATGGCGACAGGAGAAAGGGACATGTTGCAGCCACTCTGACAGTGTTGTCACATGCATCCCGGCCGCCTCCTAAACTGGATCTGTGATTGGCTCTTAATAGTTGTCTCCGAGATGTTCACGCATGGACTTTCAGCTTTCTGAGCGCACTTGCGTCACCCAAGCCACATTGCAGTGACTCAAGTGAACGGGTTATTTTGGACGCCAGGCGTGCCGTTTTGAATACTATTTTGGTAGATGATTGACCACCAATGACTGCATGTTGATAATGCTCGACTGCCCTGTTCCTGTTTCTTTTTCAGAGTCGATTCTCAGCAAACTGTACAAAATTCCTGGTACGTAATTAAGATTTTCTAAACAACATGACACTTCATCAAGCTTATTTTTTCCTTGGTGAAATTCAGCCAGTACTAACAAAGTTGCAGGATTTCTTTTCTTTTGTTATAGTTAAAACTGATAAAACATAGCTGACTCACTGCTGCGTCGGTTGCCCTCCACTTTCACCATTGGTCAGACGTCTGGTCTTTCTCCAAACTGACCTTTTATGCCCCCACGACCTCAGAGCTGGAGGGGAAGGATGTAGAAGACCTCTTCACCGCAGTCCTCAGCCCCACCAGCAGCCAACCCACACCACAGATGCCTCACCCCCAGGGCCACGGGCCCCTCCCCGCCACGCCAGGCCCCAGTGCACCTCACCCCAACGCAGGTACGCTTCCCACCCGCACGTCACCCAACACAAGGGCCACCCGTACCCGGTCGTCCACGGCTCGCTCGTTTGTTGCGTTGGTACTGAGTTGTTGTGAATATGTTGTTTCCGCCCATGCAGGGAATCCCATGTTTGTACGAATGCCCATGATGAATGGAATGATGGGACCAGGCCAAAGGTTTCCTTCAAACCCAGGAGGCCCCTGCATTCCCGACAACTTCTCCCCCCTCCACCGTATGCCTTTCACTGACAATCCAAGGTAACGCCCCTCGGTCCAAATATCCATCTTGTATATTTCAACGTTGATGGAGCTTAGTTTAACATCTTGAACATCTTTCACATTTTTATATAAATTCCTTGAGATGATCATGATGATGATGTTTTGATCTTCGATTTGATCCGATTTCATTATCCTGTAAATATACCACAGCACGCGTGACTCATCAACACGTGTCTTCTCAATGATTTTCCAGAGATAGAAAGTTCAATCAGATGCCTCGAGAGGCGGGTCCATGGGGCTCCCCGGTCCAAAACCAAGGTCCCACTCCGCCCGGATCCCTCCCTGAGGGGGAGTCAGAAGCCATGTCCAATGCCCAAAGGAGCACCCTGAAGTGGGAGAAGGAGGAGACTCTTGGGGAGCTAGCCACAGTTGCACCCGTTCTCTATACCAATGTCAATTTCCCCAATCTCAAGGAAGAATTCCCAGGTAAGTCTAGGAAAAAAGGCTGTTAACCAAGAATACAAAATTTGCTTGGTTTGTCAGTTTTGGGTGGCGTCTTCTGTATTGGTCCATGTGTTTTGTGCTGTGTACGTCTTTCTCGGTTTTATTAAGAATACATTTATGAAGAGACCTTTACAGTTGGCGTAACGACAACTTTTTCTTTCAACAGACTGGTCAACAAGAGTCAAGCAAATAGCAAAACTGTGGAGGAAAGCTAGTTCACAGGACAGGGCTCCCTATGTGGTAAGACAATTCTTAGAACGGATAACTTATTCATCAGAGTTGCTGAAGCCTGTCTCAATCTGGAAAACGTCAAACTCTGACTACCGACCTCCCCTCCTCGCCCTATTTGTATGCAGGTTACATTGACCTGCATCGCACCCTTTCATTCTCGCTATTGCCAATTAAAATTCAGGGCATTCACACATGAACTAATTAACAAGGGAATCACAGCTCAGAGCTTGGAGTGCCTTTGGTCTCTGTAATTAAGTTTACAAGAAGTAATTTTATCAGGCATGATTTTCGAAATAGAAAAAAAGCAGGCTTGATTAAAAGTTGACATTGTGTAATTTCTGCTGCCGGGGCAGAAGTTCCACTGTTTTTATCTATTGCAACACATCTTTGAGGTTGTTTTTTTTGAAGAAGTTAAAAAAGATGAGTTAATCTTTGTAATGGATTTTACATTTCTGCTCACCAGCAAAAGGCGAGAGACAACCGAGCAGCCCTGCGCATCAACAAGGTGCAGATGTCCAATGAGACGGTGAAGAGGCACCCACCACAGCCGCAGCCTCCCGAGGTGTTTGACCCCAACTTACCACTAGACACAGAACTGCTCTTTAAAGACCCTTTGAAACCCAAAGAGTCAGAGCATGAGCAAGAGTGGAAGTTTAGACAGGTAAGAGTGTATGCAGTGAAGTCAGGGAACTCAGCGACAGGTCCGCCATTCTTTCTGTAAAAGCCAACTAATGGGTGGGGGTGGGGTGGGGTGGGGTTGAGGGGGGTGGGCTGAAAAGGGAAATTCCACCGCAAAGCAACGTTAAACTCGGTTTAATAGATGGAGGCACAACTTTTTTGGAGTCTCACTTTGTGGCTGGCCGTCAAAGGACTGGTTAAAAGTGTCAGGAGCAACCACCAAAAAGGATAATCAAAGGTAGAGGAGTACATCATTATGATGGATACCTCTACAGGAGGATTGAGAATGGATGGGTTAGCTTGCTAGGTAGCTAGTGCAGCGGACTGCAGCGGACTAGAGGAGGACGAGTGCAGAAGATTAGGGCTTTATTGATCAACTTCCCAACACGTAGAGGGCAGGTCAGATTCAGAGCTTCTTTGTGTTTATGTAGGTGAGCATCTGTTGTACTAATAGGGGAGTGGAATGACCCAGAGTGGAATTTTCCTTTAAGAAAAGCCTATCTAAACGACTGCACTAACAAACACATAGTCTTATCCACTTTATCTGTTTTGTTGCTTAATTTTCCATGTGAAGTCCAACTGAAATCTAATCGCCTTTCTTGCTCTTTCTCTGTGCCAGCAAATGAGGCAGAAGAGCAAACAGCAAGCCAAGATCGAAGCCACACAGAAACTTGAGCAGGTGAAGAACGAGCAACTTCAGCAGCAGCAACAGCAGCAGTCAGGCAGCCAGTCCGAGGGAGACGGCAACAACAGTGGCAACCAGAGCCCTGCCTCTCAGCCCAGCAATGGCAGCATGTCGCCTATGCAGCCGCTCAACTCTAAAGACGGGTTTGCTAGGCCACAGCTTCCAGGGACCCCGACCGGGGGGACACCCGAGGATGTTTTCCTGCGCCCCCCTCCGCCGCCTCCTTCAGGACCTTCCTCGCAGCCCCAGTCCCCGCAGGTGTTCTCGCCGGGCTCCTCCGGTTCCAGACCCTCCTCCCCCTGGGACCCGTACGCCAAGATGGTGGGCACTCCCAGGCCGCCGAACCTAGGGACGAATGCCTGTCGCAGAATGCCCATGGAGTCTGGGAAGTCGCCCACCTCTCTGATGGAGCAGCAGGATCGAGGGAGACCCTCTCCCGCTCACGAATCCTTTGGCTCTCCGCCCTCTATGAACAATGACCCTTATGCCAAGCCTCCTGATACCCCGAGGCCGGCTGGGGAGATGGACCTTTTCCTGAAGCCCATGGGCCCTCCTAGGCCCAGCCAGATGGCCCAGGGCAGACCGCCCATGGGCTCCCCGGGTAGAGACCCTTACTCCCGGCCCATGATCAGGAACGAGGCCTATCAGCGCATGGCCCAAAACAGAATGATCCTGTCTGATCCTTACTCGCGACCTCTGCTTGCACCCATCCCTGGCAGCAATGAGTCCGGCTCAGTTGGGCTATTCAAAGCCCCCATGCCTCCGCCTCAGGCTCAGGACCCCTTCAACCGACCAGGCATGCACCCCTCGGACAGATTTGCTCAAAGTCAGCAGAATGATCCTTATGCTCAGCCTCCGCACACCCCCAGGCCTTCTGGGGGCGATCAATCCTTCACCAGCCCTCCTAGAATGGGCCAGCACCACCTCCAGGGCCATCCTTTTGCTCAGCCTGGACCAATGGCTCATATGTCCCGAAATCCTTATGCCCACGCACCTTCGACTCCACGCCCTGACCACTACACTTACGATCCCTTCGCTCAGTCCGTTGCCAGCAAATCGTCCGGTGACCCGTACTCGCAACCACCAGGCACACCTCGACCTAGCATGGATGGAAACGGCCAATCGCGCCCATTCTTTGAACCGTTTGCACGGCCGCCCGGCACGCCCCGCCCACACGACAACTACGGCCAGTCAAGCACCATGACCAGCCCTTCCTCCGACCCGTACGCCCCGGTCACTTCCCGCGCGGCAGGGATGAACCAATACAGCCATCAGTCCCACCCGTCGCAGAAGATGTCTCCTTCGAACGCAATGGACCCGTATGCCCAGGCCCCTAGCACTCCGCGCCCGACTATGGGAGAGAGGTTCCCTAAATCACCAGGTAGCCAGAGATTGTCCATGGACATGTATGCTAGCAACCCTGGACAGCAAAGACCAGGGGGCGGCGAAATGTTTCCCCAACCCGGGGCACAAAGGACAATGATGAACGACATCTACGCTCAACCGCCCGGGAACCCGCGCTCCATCATGGGTCCCGACGGGATGAACAGACAGCGACAGGGGCAGATGGGAAACCACCAGGACCCCTTCTCTCCACCTCAAGGCAGGATGCAGGAGTCCTTCTCACATCCTGGCTCCCAAACGCCGAAACATCCAAGCCTTCAAGAAGACTGCTTCACTCAGTCGCCGTCACAAAGACCCAATCAGACCCCCGTCCACGATCCGTTCGAACACGCGCCAATGACCCCTAGACCAATGCAGAACGAGAGAATGGAAATGAAGGATCATGCTATTGCTGGGAACGGTGGACCTGGAGCCCAAGACTCCGGCCAAATTCCTACCCATCTGCAGATGCCTGTCTCTGAGGTCCAGAGTGTTCCTCTGGCTGACAGTGAGGAACGGCTTAGACAGGTATGTGGTTTTTGACCTTAGCATTATTATGCATTCTATTCAAAATCAAATTTTGCATCTATATTTTACACATGTTGCGTCTATTAAATATGGTGCGTCTATTCAGAATAACATTTTGACCTGCCAGTAAAAAAATAATAATAATAATAATTCTTTGTTCTTGTTAACAGCGGCAACGTATTCGGGAATTGTTGCTCAAACAACAGCAACAGAGGAGTATAATCCGCCAAGAGCGGGGCCCCCATGACCCGACGGGGAACATGCCCCCGGGGGCACCGCGGCCTTGGCCCCAGGAAGGTCCTGGGCAACCGGGCGAGATGTTCAACCGACCTCCTCCACCATATCCAGGACAGGGACCCATGAGAGGACCGATGAGATACCCAGGGCCCTTCCCAGGAGATCACCGTGGCCCTTTCCCCAATGAGGGGCAGATGCCCAGGGGCATGCACCCCGGCGATCCTAATATGCGGCACCAAGGGCCAAGGTCGGTGCCACTCGGATTGCTGCATGGGATTTCTACAGTACTGTTGTTATTGCTAGATAGTAGCTAGTCTGACTCTTGATGATAAATACAGTTAAGTAAGAGCTTTCAGTTTTGCTGCTCCCTCGGCATGGAACTCTCTTCAGAATGAACTTAAAATGACACATTTTATTTCTCTTGAAGCCTTTGGCTCATTCTTAAAGGACAAACAGCGCGAGACAATCAGACAGTGCCTGTGTCTCTGAATTTTAATCTGTGCCCTATATTCGGGTCTTTAACCATACATCAATTTGCACATTAATGCTGAGGATTTATTGACTCTTTTCTCTTTTGTCTTGACTTATTGTTTGTTAGAGTTTTTTTATTGTATTGTTTATGACGTGTGCTGCTGCCTTCTTGGCCAGGTCATCCTTGTGAAAGAGATCCCAATCTCAACGGATTTTACCTGGTTAAATAAAATATAATACAAATTGACCCTGAACTTCTTCACCATGTTGTCTTTCAGGTTTGCATTTCCACAAGGTGGACCAGGTCCACATGGAGGTCAAGAATTCTTCCCCAGAGGTCCTCATCAAATGCACGACATCCCGACTCAGATGAGACGGTCCATGTCCGTCGACCTTGCAAAGTCCATGGGGGGTCCGATGGGCATGCCCCAGCACTTTCCTCCACGCGGGATGCCGGTACAGCAGCACAACATAATGGGCCAGCCTTTCATTGAGCTGCGCCACAGGGCTGCGGAGAACAGACTCCGCATGCCACCCTTTGCACACGGTGCCATGCCCGGGAACCACATGGACCAAAGCATGCAGGGGGCGCAGAGGCCGCCCGGCTTCTCCGGTGCCCCCGAGTTCAGGTTCCCCTCCAACCAGGGTCCCAGGATGATGGATCCCATGGGCGCTTCAGGAGGCCATGTCCAGCTGTCGTCCAGCATGGAGAATCTACACCAGCTGCAACACATGCAAGGGAACAACATGCCCAGGCAGTCCATACTGATGAGATCAATGAGCCAGCCGGCAGCAAACGAGTCCCACAATATGGCAGCCTCAATGATGATGGCTGCACCCCCTTCTGGGAACAGCGAGAGCGCTACTGGAGCTCCCAATGACACCGGGGAGGAGAAACTAGACTCAGAGGAATCTGCCGTTAAAGACTTTGAGGACGTGGAGGTGAAAGACCTGGTTGATGCAGATCTGGATAACCTCAATTTAGATCCAGAAGATGGCAAAGACTTGGACTTGGAGACCAACGACCTCCATCTCGAGGACTTGTTTAGCTCTGGTAAATTTGACATCATCGCCTACACGGACCCAGATCTTGACGACATCAAAAAGGACATGTTCAATGAGGAGCTGGATCTCAGTGATCCAATGGAGGACAACAATGACAGCGCTGATGTCCAGAGGTCTTCGTCTGAGAAGAAGCACTCTAGCAGCAGTGGTGCAGAGACATTGTCTACTTCCACAACAGTCACCACAATGTCCGGGACTTCCTCGGAGCAGACGCAATCTCACGTGAAACAGGAAGCTGATGGAAATCTGGGCTCCACCTCTTTGGCCGCTCCTCAAGACATCAAAACCGAGGTGAAGGATGGGCAGAAGTCTGGCGAGTCCACAGACCAGCAAACCACCGCAAACGCCATGACACCAAACCAGCAGGGAGCGCTGTCCGACTCAACCCCGGTTTTATCCAGTCTGCTCATTAAGCAGCAGCCAGTGGAGCAGTCGTCGAACGCAATGGCCGACTCTGCAAATCAAGGAGGCAACCTCATGCCCCAGCAAAACACCGATGCCCATCCGCACAACTCCGGCCTTGCGATGGGCCAAACGCTTTCAGAAGCCCCCGTGGCCGAAGCCCTGATTGCAGGGTTTGGGACGGACCCTCAGACGGGGCCGGATCAAAGCACCCTGAGCCAGGCTCAGCAGGCCATGCTGAACCAGGCCCTGGCCCAGCAGTCCGGCCAGCAGCAGAGACCCCTGCTGCTGGAAGAGCAGCCCCTCCTCCTGCAGGACCTCCTTGACCAGGAGAGGCAGGAGCAACAGCAGCAGAGGCAGATGCAGGCCATGATACGACAGCGCTCCAGTGACTCATTCTTCCCCAACATTGGTACAAGGATACATCAATGCAATATCTTAACCAATAGATCAGATATACTTTTCAATGGGAGGGTATGCTCCATGTCAACATCTCATTGTTTGTTCTAGGCTCCACCGTCGACGTCTTTGCAGATTTCGATGCCATCACAGACCCCATTATGAAGGCTAAAATGGTGGCCCTAAAAGGCATCAACAAAGTCATGGTTCAGAACAACATGGGAATGAGTCCAATAGTCATGAACAGGTAAAACATCCTCATCATTTCAGATATGCCTTAATGATCATAGACATATATATATAGTTAAGTTCATAATACCAAAATATGTTAGGCTTTTTTTAATCCCCAGGCGCTTAGAGAAAGCTGTTATTGGTTCAGGGAAGGCTAAGTAAATAAGCTTATTTTGAAACACTGCAACTTGGTGATCACATCATAGTAATCTGCACAGGTGTTGTTCTTTATTGTCCCTTTTGCGTTGTCTCCCATAATAGCAGCAAGCTTGCGTGTTGTGTGATGCAATGTTTTCTGTCAAAGGTTTCCTCCTGGCGCCGTACCACATTGTCCTGAAACGGCCCCCATCCCTCCACAGGTGGTCGGACAGGTAATTTAAACACAATCTCAATGTAATGGCATTTAATTAACAAAATCAATACAACTCTTTTTGTTGTTGACGGCACACTAAAGATTAAATTAAACCTTCTGCACAGTGCCATCCCTGAAGCCACAGGTCGATCACTTCATTGGTCAGTCGTGACACTTTCATTCCAATTCATCTCTCTACTCTCTCCGCTGTGTGTCGCAGGATGGGAAACTGACTCAAGTATCCAGGCCTAACCCTCCAAACTTTGGACCAGGATTCGTCAGTAAGGACTCCCTCGTTATCGCACACCTCCAAAATGTTGTTCTTTTCAAATGCCATCGAAGTCTTCTACTCCTTCGGCGACCCCTCCTCACACAATTCCACATCTCCCCCCCCCCCTCCCCCCCCAGACACGGCTCAGAGGGCCCAGTATGAGGAGTGGCTGCAGGAGACCCAGCAGCTGCTTCAGATGCAGCAGAAGTTCCTGGAGGAGAAGATCGGCGCCCACCGCAAGTCCAAGAAAGCGCTGTCGGCCAAGCAGAGGACGGCAAAGAAGGCGGGCCGGGACTTCCCGGAGGAGGACGCCGAGCAGCTGAAGCACGTCACGGAGCAGCAAGGGGTGGTGCAGAAACAACTGGAGCAGGTCCTTCCGTCCCCCTATTCAGATATTATTCAGTAGAAGATTACGGAGATGAATTTTCACTTTCCTTAGTCCTCCTGTAATTTGATTAGTGTGTGCTTTATACTAATATAATGTCTGTTTTTTTTAGATCCGCAAGCAGCAGAAGGAGCATGCTGAGCTGATTGAGGAGTACCGTGTCAAACAGCAGCAGAACAACGTGCCGCCCACCATGGGGCCCATGCAGGGTCCGGCCGGCATGGTGCCCGGCGGGCCGCCGATGGTCCCGCCCGCCATGAACCCCATGATGCCAATGCAGCTTCACCAAGGGCCGCCCAACCCCAACGCCCCTCCACGCATGCAAGGCGGACCACCGCCCGGCTGGCACCCCGGAGCCCCCATGCCCATGGCCGGGCCCGGTATGCCACCCATGAGGCCTCCCCAGGTGCCCATGGGAAATCAAAGCCAGCCTCATCCGATGGTCAACATGCCGCAACGGCCACCCCAGATGGCGCAACAGATGGCCCAGCAGATGCCGCAGCAGATGCCGCAGCAGATGCCCCAGCAAATGCCCCAGCAGATGCCCCAGCAAATGCCCCAGCAAATGCCCCAGCAATTGCCCCAGCAGATGCCCCAGCAATTGCCCCAGCAGATGCCCGTGGATCCCCAACCTCCACCATCACCCAAGGCGCCGCCGGGCGGGCTGAAGCCAGCGCCCGCCAGCGGGGTCAAGTTTGACGACAACAACCCGTTCAGTGAGGGCTTCCAGGAGCGGGAGAGGAGGGAGAGGCTAAGGGAGCAGCAGGAGCGGCAGCGTGTGCAGCTCATGCAGGAGGTGGAGCGCCAGAGGGCCCTGAAACAACGCATGGAGATGGAGCAGCAAGGCATGATGGGGCCCGAGGGCAACATGGCGCCGCTCTCGCAGATGCCCTTCTTCAATGCGGAGCTGCCGCAGGACTTCATGCAGGCTCCGAGGCCTCCCCCGCAGCACCAGCAACAGATGGGCCCCATGTTCCCCCAGCAGCAGCCCATGCAGCCAGGCATGGGCTCCCCGCCGGGAGGGTTCATGCAGGGCGATAGGAGGGCCATGATGGCTAATGGATTGATGCCGCAGGATCACATGGGTCCTGGTTTTGGGCCTGACAACATGGCCCTACAGGGCGGTAACTTCCCCCACGGTCCACCCCGACCGCGGCGCTTCAGCGGCCCTGGGATGATGCCCCAGATGCAGGGTGACGTCCAACCGTTCAGCGGGGACACGTCCACACCCCTGCCCTCCAACTACCCTGGCTCGGGCCAGTCTCTCATCCAGCTCTACTCCAACATCATCCCAGACGAGAAGGGCAAGAAGAAGAGGAACCGCAAGAAGAAGAAGGACGACGATGCCGACTCGGTCAAGACGCCCTCCACGCCGCACTCAGACCTCACGGCCCCGCTCACCCCATGCGTCTCAGACACCTCCTCCACGCCTACCAGGAGCACCCACCCGTTCGGAGACCAGGACCTCTCCAGGTCACCCTTGCTGGGCTCCGCCACTAGCCACTCTGAGCTGGAGAGACAGCTGTCCGGGGGATCGGCGGGCCAGCAGGCCCTGCACGCCGAGGCGGCCCGGGCCCAGGCGCAGGCCCAGGAGCAGGAGAGGATCCTCAGCAACATCAAGCTGGAGCAGACCGAAGCCAGCGAGTGCCAAGGCCAGCCGGGCTCCGGGATGGGCGCCGTGAAGGAGGAGGGGAACAAAGGGGGTGTGTCGCCCTTCGCCGCCGCACTGAGCCCCTCCAACAACAAAGGCGAGGCGGGCAACGAGCTGCTCAAGCATCTCCTGAAGAACAAGAACACGCCCCCGCCGGGCCTCCCCCACCAGCGGTCGGAGGAGAGCATGCGCTCGGAGGAGGAGGATCCCGCCGACTGCAAGGCCCTGCTGCTGAGGCAGAGCTCCATAGACAGCAACGGGGTGAGTTTGTAGTCCGGCGCGAGGTTTTTCTTAAGAGGCGGGTCGAGAGGGAGAGAGCAGCGTGAGCTATAGGGTTGGAGCCAAGCAAGCGAGTCGAAAACACTCAGTGACTCATATAGGGACGGTGAGGAGGGGGGAGGGGGGGGCTGTCAACCAGTTGAATCCGGGTGACTCATAGCACTGCTGGTTCTTGGATGAGTGCTGGGGGGGGGGGGGGGCCGGGGGGCCGCGGGCCGGGGGGGGGGGGGCCGCGGGGGCCCGCCGCACGGGCGGGCCACGCGGGGGAGGCCCGGTGTG
>JAOPJJ010000134.1:4317482-4329551 GCA_027122795.1 Enchelyopus cimbrius
CCCCCCCCCCCCCCCCCCCCCCCCCCCCCCCCCCCCCCCCCCCCCCCCCCCCCCAAGCGACCACTCGCCGCGGGAGCTTTGTCTTTCAAAAACATAGCGCATGAGCCTTTCATTAGTTTCATTAGCATCATCCCACGCTGCGGAGCTGGGCCGCATTACAATGACACAGGAGTGGCTGCTCTGTCAAGGAGACCCCTCCCCCCCAGCCCCCCCAGCCAGCACCCAGCACCCGAAAACATTGGAGGAAGGGGGAAGAAAAGAGAAAAGGTATTGGGGGTGGTGGGCGAGGGGAGGAAGAGTCTCTATGGCAGGAGGGAGGGCTGGGGGTGGACAACAAAAGGGAACCCGATTACCCCTGGTCATGGCTCATCCACAAAAAAACACAAGAGGGAAATCCATCACCTCCAGGATCAAACAGAAAACTTGTGCTCAGGGTAAAGTTAACCCCACCCCTCTAAGCAGCCCCCCCACCCTCCTTTCCTTTCCGATTTTTCCTTTCACTATCTCCTTTCCTCTACCCCTCTTTTAATGGCTATACATTCACCCCCCCCCCCACCTCACTGACTCATACTAACGCCTGCCTGTGAGTTTTAGGGGCCGACTGTGGAATCCAACGCAAGTGCGAATGTCTTCAGGTCCGAATGACCTCAAGGCTCTGGTAGCACGTCGGTGACATGTTCCAGTCTTTACGGCTCTCTGTTGGCCTAAGCACTGTTTCACGCTAGCTGCATCCTCGCTTCAAACTGCAGCAACAGCCCAGCTCTCTAGCGAGGTAATGGCTGGGTGAGAAGAAAGAAAATAAAATCATTACTTTTTTCCCCCCCTTTCTCGGTTTACAGCAGGATGGGGGTTGTAAAATCCAAACAAAGGAACCACATCAAAATAACTGCTGGACAGTTTTAACCCGATGACGGCGATTGGCAAGGAAGAACTCTTCAAATCATTGCATGCATTGCAGTAAGGCTCACTGTTCACAGGAGGAAAACTGCATTAACACCGAACCCATTCCAGCATGAGTCCATCATGGAACAGAAAGCTTGTAACATGTGCTTTTCTAGTAAAGGCTACCGGACCGAAATAGCCTACTTCACATATGGTTGAAAAGGAGAATTTAGAAAAAATTACCATGTGCTCGTTGCGAGGCAGAATGAAAATACTTACAAAGAAATGTCATAATAACGTCAATCATTCAGCGGGCATGCGGACGGGACACACTGCTGAGTGCTAAGTTAGCCAGCGGTTCTATCTCGGTGTGAGGGAAGTGAGATATTTATGTGCTCTATGCGACTCATTTCTATTCATTACAACAGAAGGTGTGCCTGGTGAAGAAGACAGCATATCATGTTCCAGCTGGCTTTAGCGCGTCTTCATAAACAAAGCCAGCAGTTTGTGCCAATCTCCAGAACATAAACATTTCGATGATCAGCAAATGTAGAAAAAAAAATCAAAATCAAACGAAAACATCTGCAGTGCAAAAGGAAGGAAAGAAAGAAAAAAAAAGGAACTACACAGCTGTAATAAAGTTGATCCAGCCTCTAGGTGGTTTACAAGCCAAACTACACGACTTGTAAGCCCACACTACTACACCAACGCTAATTGTTTAAATATGTCAGTCGTGTTCCAGACCTCCCGTCAAAGCCGCGTGCAGAGCTGTATGCCCCGCACACACACACACACACACACACAAGCATGCGTATGCCCACACATACATTATGAGCATGCAGCAGGGGAGCAGCTCAAAAACACAGCATTATCACCCTTACCGGTGAAAAGGGGGTCCCCTTTCTCCGCGATACTGGGTAACACTGCCTGGTACACATCTTGGGAGAACCCTGGCCGGCATGCAGGGGTGCTCCTGCACTCTGCTGCGATCTATAGGGGGGGGGAAAGGAAGGGGGGGGGTCATAAATCAGCACTCCAACATGCACCCGCATACCTCTAAAAACCTCTTGGTCACGTTCTGAACTTGCCGCTCGTGCACAAAAGCATCTGTTGTTTTTATAGCGGGGACCGCAATTAGGATAATGAGGCCAAAAGGGTTAAGCATTAGCCAAAAAAGCATGGCTAGGCAAGAACAAGCTCCATTTGTCCTCCAGCGGGCCCCCGCCAGGGGCTTGGTGCTCCTGGCCAGCACCTCTGATCACTCTACTCCTCTGCACAAACACTCCACTTTGAGGCAAAGAAACGGGGAACAATAACACCGAGATGCTAACATTACACAGTGTGGAAATAAACCCCAGGAGTGTGAATGTTTGTAAAAGCATGGGAAACGCCTAAAATCACTGATCCACAGCTATGGTGTTTCATTCTTTTAGTTTCTGATTTCAATTGCTGCAAGTGCCCTTATATTTAATGTTGTACAACAAAGGTTCATTGATACAAGTCCAAAATGAACATGGCTAAATGATATATATATATAATTCAACTTGTGTTTTAAGACATTCCTGGGCTGTACATTACTCTGTGTTCAAGGACTAAAATGCAGAATAGGACAAATATAAGTTAGAATGATTCAATTGCAACTCGCATTTGTACATGTTCACTTGAGAAATACAAGGTGGCCATAAGGAACTAGCCATATATCCAACAGGGGCTTGTAATAGTCTTAAAGAATGTAAAACGAGAAGACCCCAGTGAAAAAGCGCATTGTGGGTATCCATGCCACTTGCCATTCTTAATCAGTGGAATTTATACCAAAATGCTTGAGGAGGGGGGAAGGGAAACAGACGCTTTCCGCCTCTTTCTAAATACACTGTGCTTAACAAAATGCTCTTCGGGAAATCAAATGTGCGCATTTGTTTTATTTGTAATTGTGGATATAAATTGTGGATGGATGCAAACTGCATCGGAACGGAAGAGGACCTACATGTTGTCTATAGAGAGTATGCTAATTGAAACCAAGTGCATCCTGAAGGATACAAATAAATAGCATTAAACCAGACATCCACATATAACCAGCCCTACCAGGTGGACAATAAAAAACCAACTCCACCTCATAGCCCCACATTAAGTTAAATAAACCACGAGTTAGCAAAACTACATCTTGCTAACGCTTGACGGTAGACAGGCAATTAAACACCAACTTGCTGGGCTGAAATACAGCCACAACTTGCAGATCGTCACAAAAACACCCCAATGAGAGAAAGTGAACCATCGCTACGAACACATCCTTCGACTCTATCGAGGACAGACACAACATCAAACTACATAACGTTACAAGAAAGTAAATGAAAGGGCTAGCCGTTCAAATCAGACATACCGTCTCCATTCATAGCATAGGACATTTCAACCCCTAAAACTGCCATGAACAATTGCTCAGCACTAGAGGCATCACATATTTAGATTTTGCGGAAATACACAATACTGGTCGTCTCTATTAACACATCACCACGAAGCGTTTGAAGTATATAGCGAGACATATGCCCGTTCCGCCGAAACATGGAGTGCACTCGGGCAGCAGAGAGCGGCTCCTCGTCACCTAGCGGGCGGTAGCATCGCCACACTAAAACTGTCCGGTGGAAACTCAAACTCAAACACGCCGAACACGTTACCTGCAGTCCGGCAATGACCACCAGCAGAAGCAGTCCCCGTCCCTCGGTCGAGTACATTGATATCGCGTGTATTTTTCCCCCTCGAAAAGCGGTAAATATCCGTCTACTTCGGTCGGTTTCGGAACGTTCCCTCTACGACAAAGGCAGCGGCAGCATGTAGCAGCCTCCCCAGTCCACTCCGCTCTGAGATCCGTGCCTGGTGCGGTCTGCTGCTGGTACTGAGGCTGCTGCTGCTGCTGCTGCTCCCTCCTCCCATGCAGCGCGAGACGCAACAGAACAAGCCACTAGGCGATCTCAGTGTCTCTCCCTACCGGTCGTATGTATGGAAGCCCATTACCGCCACTAACACACAAAAAAACATTGTAAGTCAAAATTAAGAGATAAAAAGTCAGAATAATGACATAAAAAGTCGAAATAGTGAGATAAAAAGTATTTCTCTTTTGTTTACTGGCGGGAATGGGCTTCCATACATATGACTCATTTCACCGTAAACTGGTATGCACTGGTCACGTTTGAAAATGTAACGGTTGAGCAGCACGACCGATACAGGTAGGCCTATTTTTATTCCAGGAAGTGGACTTTAACAGTTTAGCATATCGTAACTATTTTGGACATGTACCTCCACTAATGGATAGGTAAGTCAGGCTTGACTTAAAGAGTATGGTCTCTTTTGGAGAGCATTCTTCGAGTAATTTACAATTGTATGCATTCATCTTCACTTTACTGACACAGCTACAGACACATAGCTAGCTCCATGTATAGATTATCGAATACTGTGAGGGTTAGTTCTTACCATCATGCCATTAAATACATTAATATCTTAATTAAAGTGAACACAATTTGTTACTAAGAACACTTTGTATTACTCAGTGTTAATGAACTGTTAGTTAATACTTATAACTGCATTAACTAGTACCGGTACTCATTGATTGTAATAATGCACCATACCGCACATCTCTAACAAAAGTATCTATACAATACTACACTATTTGTTCTATTATGGCTCATGAATGCAAAGATGAGATGAATGTTAATATCCTATCAGAGAAAACAATGAAAAATACATTAATTTCGAAACCAATTCAATATTAAATATTAAATCTATGTAATCTAAATCTGTAATAGGATTTGGATTGTTTTCTGTTTAGCTTTATTTTCAACGGGGATAACATTTCCTCATACATTCTTTATGCTGTTTGCTGCAAAGAGATCAAGCAGAATGACCTGTTGATTATTCAAATCATATTCGGTGCAAATTGTTGAGTTTATGTAATCTAATCTAATTGAGAGTGGGATCAAAATGCTCCCTCTTTGATTAATGGGTTAGGACTTATCTTCCATCTGCATGGATCTACGCAGGGAGGCGAGGCGTTAGAAAGAAATCCAATTATGACTTGGGGCATTCAATCAAACAATATCATGTTCCATATTTGAGGAAACCAATCGGAGTGGCCTCGCACTACTCACGCTAAGCGTCTTTCCCTCGGGCTCAACGCCTGTTTCTCTTTAAAAGTGACATGCTTGAGAACATGCAAAAGGGAACTGGGAACATGCTGGCTGCTGATTGAGTATTTTTCATAACCAGCGCCAGGCTACACAGTGAGAGCTCAGTGTGGTTTGCTGAAAATGTATTCTTAGAGGGATGTGTCCCACCGTGTTGCAGCGGTGTGAGGTGTGTTGGCCATGGAGGAGCTGGAGGACTCTTGAGTCGCTGAGTCTCATGCGTGAAAGTGTCAGAAGGTCGGCAGCATCAACATTCACACCTTTTACTTCTCACCCAACAGATATAGCACACATCACTGTGACACCCGGGCGCCACACGCAGAAAGGATAATACGGACAAGGTCAGCCACACAGACACAAAAGCACAACTTCGTCATCCTGACTGTATTGATAAAATCGCATTGCTAAGTGAACTCGACGCAACGTCGTTCTGTGGTTAAGGTTTTTTTGTTTAGTTTTCCTTGAATGGAGGCATTTCTGTTGAAAACACATTCACTGTAATTTCAAAGCACCAAACGAAAGTAAAAATGTATTGTCCGTTCTAAGAAGGCATACTATAACATTATACCACCTGGATGACTTCCTGGCAAACACTCAGGTGATCCCACACTGACTGTAAATAAACCCTCCGTGTGGCAAAGCATCGTTCAATCACCATTAGCCTATATTCCTACCGCGTACATTTCCAGCTGTAATATTTTAGTAATGAGGACAAACACGATGCATGTGCTCACTGTATTTCTTTCAGTCAACGTTGAGTGAATTTCATCACCGCTCCTAGTCAAGCAAGGGATTTTTGAGCTGTAACACTCATTTTACTTCCAGAGAATGACAGATTGATAACCTCTGGAACTGTTCAAATGGACTATCTTCTTGATGGGCCCCTCTCAAGGGCTAGGTATTGCCTCTGGGTGTCTGGCATTTTGAGGCTGGCTATCCAGTATCCCTGCTTCATTCGGTTTTCTTTACCACGTTCCAAAAAGTTCAGTGAATATATTCTTCTTCTTTTTTTCTAGTTTTCTTTTGTCTGAACCTCAGGAGACAATTCACATGGACTCGGTGATTATCTACTTGTAGAGCCCTGAAGGCCAGAGGGCCATTGTATTTAAAATCACACCTGTGATCTGGAACTTTTATGAAAGGAATAGGGTATAGCCCTCTCTTCTCAAAATGTGAACTGCGGGGTCCTCTTGGGCCGTTGCTTCTCCATGATTGCAAATGACAAATCTAGCTCCAGTAACAAAGAGTGACTTGTGGGTTATTGTTTCTAAATCAACTCTGCTGGTGTGCATTCAGTCACTGTATGTTTGCTGTTTCTATAATTGAACAGGAAATGGGAACAGTCTCTTGGGCGTTGGAACGGAATGAGTAACATGTTTGGCCCATTCTTTCTTAAAACTCCGGACAGTTCACCTCTCAGCCCACTTCATGCAGGGTTGAATGGTGGTGGAAAGCCTTTTCACTCCATCACCTCGAAGGAACAACTGAAAGTGTTTGGAAATGAAGGAAGGAAGGCCAGCACCCTAGGAAGAATATCAAGGTCTGGACGTTTCATTTGGCTGTCGCGCAACGAGATCATCGACTTTGAATGAACGTCAGCAAAAACCAGCTCTTACAGTAGTAAACGTCCAAGTGAAACCTTCTCACCCATGTGACAATTTGTTACTAAGATGCAAGTTACAAATTGTATCATGGGATACGATGAGGCATTTCACAATTGATCTGCTGCACATATCTTGTCTCAGCCATGTTCAGCTTATTAATGTAAGCATATGCAATGAGATCTATATTTCCTGCCTTTACAGGCAAATTCCTCTTTGATGAATAAAGCTGTAGTTCTGCTGTTTTACAGGACACGACCCCAAGGATATTTTCAAATCAGTCGAATTGTGTCTGTTGTGTGTGTGTGTGTGTGTGTTTTACATGTGTGTGTGTGTGTGTGTTGAAGTGGCAGGGTACCCTTCAACTGGAGCCCCTGCCCCTCAAAAACTGCGTAACCATGGCATTGCTCCAGATTTGGCCCCATACAGAACTTTTTTGTGCATTTTCATGTGTGTTATGCTAGGTCTCCTTCGTCAAGGAATATAAACCCTCTTGTGCAGTAATTACATTTTCTGCATCAATGACCAGTATGAGTAGTAGTATTATTAGATTCTTAGTATGAATGCTGGCTTTCTTCTTTAACATATTTTTGTATTGGTGTGCTTGGGTAAGGTCCAACGCATTTTTGAAAACTGGATTTAGTTTTCCTCACCTATATATTTTGCGCAGTGGCAGCCTGTCCATTAGTAAGACAGAAGATGAGTAATGGTAACTGCGACGATGCACAATGTGATCATCAGCTCAGAGAAGTCCATCCATATGTTTGTGAATCTAATACAAATAGGCTCTAATACAGTTCTTCAAAACAATATGGGTATGGAGTGCTTGATTTGAAATTGCTATCATGGATTTAACAAATTGTTTTTCTTTTTACTTTAGACCAAAATCTATTAATAGGCTGCCCTTTTTCAATCCGTCCCTAATCTCCGATATTGAGTCCTTCAGTTAAATGCGATGGTTGTTCTAGAAGGGTGAATATGTTCAATGTCAAGCACGATGGCCCCACTCTACAAATAGCTTTACATGCCTAATTGTCAGATAACAGTGTGCCGACGAATTCCAAGGAAAAAGATGCAGCTAGCACTTTCTGAAGGGCTGTCACCCGCTGTGAAGGTCCTTTCCACTTGAGATGGATCTGGAGCACCTCCAGGTGTGGATGCAGCAATGGCTATACATCCATTCTGAACTTCCCATTGTAGTTAGGGAGATGTGGACGACACGTTTAACACATTTGTGCGAAGTGGTGCTATAAATAAGGTTACCACCTTGTCTCTTTGCCCTTTCGCATCTTGCAACATGTGCAATTCCCCATTAAACCACGAAACCTTGCTTTATACTAATTCTAACCTGAATCTAGCCCAACTAAACCCTAGCCATGAGACACATTCTCTTTCCCCAGTTGCACTTCACCGCAGGCTTCCCCATGTGGCATCCATGGTGGTGTGGTGATTAAGATATCCAAAAAAGCACACCACATGGTGTATGTATTGAAGAATCTCATCCATTCTGTTCCGGAAGATTTCCGGAACACCATGAGACAGCTGGTGATATCTGAATATTACCCATTTGAATTGGCCTATTCACAGGAAATTAATGTTTTACTTATGCATCCAATGATATCTGCCTATAAACAAGAGACTGGTCTAGTTTGAGAATCGGAAGATGAGTAAGTCACATGTGTCTTTATTCCTTTGGAACTGTGACAAAACAAGTTGCCAATGTATGGGCACGTTGTCCTCTGGGTTCCCCTAATTGTCATCCCATTGCTCTGTGCCTGGTAATAATGTAGTTTATTAGTAGATTGCTTGCTTTCAAAGTTAGATCCTTGTGCATAACCAACTTAGGATGCAATAATACATAAAATATTGTGTTGACTTGTGGTGGTACGGTCACATCGTCCTCTGGGCTTTCCTAATCGTTATCTCATTGCTCTGTGCCTAGGTAACTGTTTAATTTAACAAAAGATTGCTTGCCTTCAAAGTTAGATCCTCTAACATAACCAAATTAGGATGCAATAATACATCAAATATTGTATCAACTTGTGGTTTGTAATCAATCTACTCCAAACCTCTTCACAGTGCACTCTCTCTATGGTTAGGTTTAGTTTTAATAGCTTGTGAAACCTGCCTATCAGCAAACAGAGGAGAAGGCAGCCTTTCAAGCATGCTACTGTTTTGTTTTTTTGGGTTGGGGTGGAGCGGTTGCTTGCAAATTGTATCACAGACTGTTAGTCTTAATGGCACCAGTCTAAAGTAGTCAGGGCCGGCTATTTAACACCATGGGGGAATTCCAGCACATGGACTACGAGGGAAACCAATAGGTCATGGTTTGCAATCATCATTATTCATTGATTATTGTGAACAAAATCGTGGGTCCCAGGTAAAAAGGAAATCACAAAATGAAGCGGTCGGGGGAGCAGAGGACCCTAACAAGCTTGTCTGTATTGTCTGGAACCGCGGGGCAGCGCCGGTAATTCGGAAATGATTTCAGCGGACACAATGTACTTTTGAGAATAGACAGAGGGATGTCAGTCGCCGACAACGACTCTCTGGGAGTTCTGCAATCCCATCAGTTTCTGCACACCGGCGGACGTGAGAGGCATTACGGACCATGGAGATGTATTGTCTGGCAGGCACATCGTTTTAAGCAGTAGGGGAACGATTGTGGGGACTGAAATAGTCATGCACTTGCTATTGGGGAGAACACAATTAGACGATGAAGCAGCTGGACATGTGCTTCACCACAGGATCCCAATCTCTTTGATCCATGGGCTTTGTCCTTTTTGGAGCCGGTCAGCGTGATCGTAGAAGACCTGTGAAATGCAGCCCTCCACTGCCCTCTTTCTGGTTAGAATTCAAGATGAGCAAGAAATGATGGAACTGATTCCCTATAATGTTTTGAGAATTGGCCTCAATAGCCTTTTAATAGTCTTCATATGGTCTTTCTTGGTGAAAGAATGAATGATTTGAATCACATTTTTGCTCTCTTTCAAAATATGAACAGCAATGTGTTTTTTGTTGTTTCCTAACGTGTGTGACATGTTGAACTGTTTAATCTTGGCATGGACACATGTGAATTCATTTTTAATCCCAGAAAGCTCTTGGTGAAATAGCGGTAAAATATAGAGGTCTTTCCTCCAACTCTATCCGAGTCCAGAGAGAACGACAAAAACAACAATGACAACAACAACGACACCAGGTTGATGCTGTTGGGCTCCCACTGGGCTGTGGTGAACTTGGTAGAGGGGGAAATGTAGAAAATGCTTCCTTTACGAAACGATGTAGAACTCGTTACATGCGGGGATCTGCGGTCCCTTGTGGAGATCTCTTGGGGTTATTTCTACTCCACAAGGGGCACTCGGGCCTGGGGGGTCTGGCTGGTAGTGATTGGTATTTATGCAAGCTGTGGGAGTATCTGGTGGTGGAAGTGTTGTCGAGCAGTGATGCTTAAGTAAACCAGCAGGATTTGGACTAAGCACAATTATTGGTAAACATTATTGGTAAACTCCCAGAGAGGTGTACTTTGCCGCCACCCCCTGCCAGGGATTTAAGGATAAAACAGGGTAGCCAGAGTGGTTTGACTTTTATGAGAGACCTGCTTCTAAGGCGCTCACCTGCCACGGCATTTGGCATGTATTAGTATATGACCTCTCTTTTCTCTCCGTGGGAGCCAACGGAGGATATGACTTTACTTTTTGTATTGGCATTTGTCAAATAGAAAAGTAATATAAATAACTGTGTTTGTTTGCCTTAGGCCATGTGAAAGTGAACATGTGTGTGTGTGTGTGTGTTTGAATATGTGAAACTGGAAAGGGGTGTGTGTGTGTTTGAACATTGGAAAGTTGAAAGGTTTGTGTGTGTGTGTGTGTGTTTGAACATGTCAAGTGGAAAGGTGTGTGTGTGTGTGTTTGAACAAGTGAAAGTGGACAGTGTCCATGCGGGACAAATAAAACCCACGTCATTGTTTCGCAAAGTTGGTAGCACACCTGTCGAACGGCATAGCAGAGTTGAGGGTGTAGCCAGGGCCTGTGGATCGTTAGGTTTAAAATAGCTTCATGTGTGATGATTATGGGTCGGTCCTGAGTGGCACTCCACTCAAGACCGACATGGGCAGCACTGTTAGCTCTTTTCCACTGCCACGGTGCCGGTGCCGGGCCGGTGCCTGGTTTAGCACCAGTTCTGCGAATTCCGACCAAAATAAGCCTGGTGCTCAGGTTGTGGGCGGCGCTACCGTGAAAACAAAAACATTATATATATAATGACGAAAATGTTCTTGCTGTTATATTATATATATTATTATTATTATTTCAGCCTTAAACAACAATCAACTTGAAAAGAAAGAAAACGGCAAAAACAGTAGCACCTTTCTGTTTGACGTTATTTTCCCCGGGGTAAATGCTGCTCCTGAACATTACAATTGTAACTATAGAAACGGACCAAATCCACTTTGGTGCTGAAATATGGAAATGCGGGTCGCATTTCCATACGGAAATGTGAGCACCTATTTGGATACAAAGACTCCTCGTGGCGTTTCCTGCTTTTGGTTGGCATGGCATGGACCTGTGCCAATGCACAACCTCCATTGCGTGGCCACACGGTGATCTACTCAGCCAACTGCAATCACATGACTTGTTAAACCTCAATTCTATCCCAAGCCATGGCCAATTCCCATCATTGGTCCCAGCTGGGTTTTGTTTTGCAGATGCATGAATAGGACATGACAGGCTAATGCACGTGTAGGACGTGTAAGTGTAGGATCTGCTGTGTAAACGATAATAAAACAAACACGTTGCAAGAAGACCGCAAAAGAGAAGAGGTTTGTTTTTGACACCTGGACAGTTTCTTAATAGGTTGGGGGATCCCCTGAGCAGGATGGGCGGGGGGCATTACAGTGGAGAAGGCTGTCTGGACTGCCAGTACGAAGGCCTCAAAGAGCCACAACTCACTCGTCATAGGCCGTGTCTGAATGAGAAGTACACACACGTGCATTTGGAAGCGTGCATTTTCCAGAAGTTACGTCAGAATAGAGTGTCCGAATGTCAAGCGCTCTCACTAGATGGGTACTTCGTTTGGCGTGATTTCCAAGCGTGCATCAATGCATCTTTTGTGGCCTCAGATATCCCATAATCCATCGCGCAGCGCAGGTCAAGCTCTGCCTATGTACAATCTTTGCCATTACATACTCCTGTACAGTTGGTGGCGCCAACGCAAGTAGGCTAGTCATAGTAAAAGAGGAAGAATCAACCTGAAGATTCTTAATTAAATTCTCTATCAGCCATCATGGCAAACAAATAAATGTTGGCGGGCCGATTTAAAAATGCATGCACACGTAATGTGCATGCATTTAATGTCATGCCAATCATCCAGCCACGGGGCGGGGGGCCCCCGCGCCCCGCCCGCGCCCCCGCCCGCCC
>JAOPJJ010000134.1:4792049-4810006 GCA_027122795.1 Enchelyopus cimbrius
GCCGGCACCTCCCCAGGCTGGTGAGGAGCGACGCAGGGCAGGAAGAGGAGGAGCAGGAGGAGCAGGAGGAGCAGGAGCACGGGGAGGTGGGGGTTCGCTACCAGCAAAGAGTAGAGGCCTCTCACAAGGACCTCACGCACCATCACAACAATGGCCACCGCCAACACCACCACCGGCGCCACCACCTTCCTCCACAACAACAACAACAACAACAAAAACAACAAATGTACCGGTATCAGCATCAGTACCAGCATCACCGCGGCAACAGCCAGCCACAGAGCGGGGAGATCTACGAGACGGAGCACAACAACGAGCGCAATCGGCAGCACAGACGCCTGCCCCACCCCCACCACCACCACCACCACCACCCACAGCAGCAGCAGCACATGGCCCCCAGGACGGCCCGTAGGGACCACTATCCCGGGGTTCACCACCACCAACACAACTACCAGCACTACCACAGCAGGGACCGAGAGCGGGAGAGAGACCGAGACAAAGACAGGGGAGAGAGAGACAGCGATGGGAGACACTGGCAGAGGGATTCCCATATATACAGCTAGTTCCGGTGGGAGCGGGTGCTGGCCGTTGGAGAGGACTCCATGTCTCGGTCCCTAGACTGCTGCTCACCACAAAGTGTGATGGGCAATCTAATCGTATTAAGGGATCTGGATACATTGAAAGCTTGGATACATTTTGGAGCTTGACATGGAGCTTGAGTGCTAACCAACATGAACCTTATACCAACATGAACCGTCATGTGTTTCATGAGAACAATTTATAGTAATAGCATGCAGACACAAATAATATCCTGCTGTACCTTTACCTTAGCACTGCACTCTGAGTCCACTGAGTTGTCTTTGAAGACAACACACTGTTGCTAGGTTGCTAAAATGAAAGTCAGTTACAGAGATCTATATTAGATCTAATAAACAAAGGACATAATTACAATTGTTTGTTTGGTTTCCAGAATAAATATAGGACAATACAGGATATGTTATAGTTGAGCGGAATGATACATTTTAGCCTTGATTTGTTGTTAATGTATTCATATTCCGCAAGTCAAACAGTAAACGGGAGAACACAAGCAAACAGTTAAACCTGTCTCAACTGGTGTCTGACGAAATGAAAGGAAAAAGAACGACGTGCATTTCTTTCAGTCTCACACTACACGTTTGTTTATTTACAAGAAAAATCCCGAAAACTATTTTTCTACACCTGAATGAGGATTGATGTCGTACTCGGCTTCCTATTTTTTCTAATGGTGTCGTTCCAGCGTATTTATCCTCGCAGCACTATCTGGAAGCATGACTAATTTATTTGTTGGTGACTGCTGTGTGCAGAGCACTCTATGCATCTCGTTGTGATGAAATATATAGCTTGAAAGCAACTATGCATTTGTACAAATACACATATCATATTTGCCTTGACACTTTATTTGAAGGGGGGGAGGTTGACTGTAAGAGTCAATTGCACTGGTTTGCTAGAGCTTTACTTAATATACCCCTTTGCCAGACTTGTTATGGTTGGACAAACTCTGGGTGTCATTCATTGCACTTACTGCGAGTCTGCTCCTTTTGTGTACCATACCAAATATAGCAGATTTAACTTAAATTATTATAGGAAGCAGACCTCAAATAAATGGGTCCATAATTTGGGTTATGAGTGACACCTTTGTTTGTCCTTTGATGACATCTCTGTGAAAAGGCTCTATTAGGACTACAGGTCTAACAGCTTAATCCACTCTCACTTATCTTGCTAATTTTAATTATTTGGAATTATACTTTTAAGTTGATACAAAAATGAACACAGTCCTGTTTCATGAGTTGTCCACCGAAAAACAATTGAACCATATGAAATGTGCTTCATTGGGATTAGAAGTACTGTATATAATTGAGGAAGTACCACACAATTTATCATGTACTTTATGCAATGCAGTTATTTTTTGGTGTCTCAATCGATTCGGTCTTTGGAAATATAGTACACAACAGAAGTGTGCTTCTGCGAAAACCTTAGTTTGCCACAAAGCTTGGGCAATGTTAACAGTTAGTAATGCTAAGCACAATTCTGTCTGATGAATCATTCTTTATATTTTAATACTTTTGTGTTATGTATCCCAAATCATTGTACAGTCAAAAAATTTCTATTTGATTTTTTGTTATATAGTTTGTTTACTAGTATAGCAACACTTTATTTAACTTTTTTTTTTATCAAAATGAACCAACATGGAAGTAGTTAAGTTATAGTTTTTCCTTACATTGGTCCTTATGAGGTCTGATTTATCAGATAGGAATAATGGATACATATTTTTTTTATGTACGATGTTTTTTTATTTATTAAAGGCACATGTATGAAATAACAATATAAGATCAATTAGTAATTTAACACAATTATTAACATGTATCACTCTAGAGACCAAATTCAAGCATAAAATACACAATGAAAAACTGTGTCTTAAAAGATATAATGAATGGAAATTATATACATTCAAATACAGACTCTGGAAAAATACATACTTATATATATTTATAGACATAATGGCACATCCACTGAAGCTCTTCCTCCTCTAACAGCCTTATTTCTTTCGATTATCTTCTCGACTGTACAAAGACGAACCCCAGCACCACTCTAGTGCTCCACCGTCAACCAACTCACTGTTGACTCGAGTGACATCACAGCATTATTATTGGCGCGGGGTCCTCCTCTTCTTGCTCTGCGTTCTCTATCAGTTTATTGGTGTCTACCAGGTCAGGCTGTGAGCGCTCGCCATTAAAATAGAGAGGGTTCTCAAAAGTGGGCAAGGATCGTCCAGATTTCTTGAAGATAAAGAATGCAAGGCCAGCGATTCCACAAAGGAAAGCAATGATCACGACGGCCACCAGACTTGTGTGAGCACGGTCCTTGTCTTGAGCCTTGCGGAGTGCTACACAATAACAGAAATGTATATTTGATTCATGTAGAAGATGACTAATACAAAAGTATGATTTATAATGATGAAGGAAACAGATGGTAGTATAATGGTCTAGCTAAAAAAGCAGAGAAAAGGAATGCAATGTGTAATCAAACAAGAAACATTGGGAAAGTAGGAACAATGCTGATTTAATCATTTTTAATCAAATATATTGACAATACTTCTGCAGTTGATTATTTTTTCAAATAGAAGAACAAGGATACACTTAATTAATTGAGTAGAAATTGTACTCACCAGGTGTTGGCATGATATTAACACGAGCAACTGTGAAGTAAAGTTTGAGGTGTGCAGATTATAATCAGTATTTTTACTCATCTTCATATTAGTCTAAGAATGTTTGAATGAAAGTTAAAAAAAAAAATTTGCAGCTGACTTAATACAGTGACTCACTGTACATTCTGATTCATGCGATGAGCAGCGGCTAGGGAATATTGTCCAAGAATTCTTATAGTTTAAGCTATGGACATGGAGGAATCTAACCCATAACCAAGGGGTGGAACAGGACACAAAACCACTGCACCTGCAATGTTTGTAACTTGGGGATTGTACATGCAAAGATTGGACCTACCTTTGGGTGTTTTACAGATGTAGGCTCTGTCATGCCATCTGCGGCCCGTCGCCCATTTCCCGGTCTGTGCTTGGATATTTGCATAACTGTTGGAATCGTCTGGGTTGTCCTCGTCCCAGTTGGTGTAGCTCACAATAGTTTTGTCCAGCCACAACCACTTTCCTGTAAACAAAAACAATAATTTTTTTTAACCAATTTATTTGCCCCATATGAAATTGATATAGATTCATACTTATTTCTAATATGACGAAAAGTTTTGAACAATTTCAGGGAAATACATACCTGAATGTGTCTTGTAGAGGCCGATCCAGAAGGAACTCTGGCCGTCAGCCATCATTTGAAGCTGCTCTGCGATGTAGAGCTGTTCTTGCTGGTCCTCAATGCTGGCTAGAGCTCCGCCTTAAAAAAATCAGACCATCCCCTAAGTTTAGCTCTCCAATGAGAAATCCCGTGATGCACATTTCTGGTAATCTTTTAACATTGTTACTCAGTATATTTTAGATAAATCAGCTTTGATTCCACTGTAGGTCGCTAGCCTTTTCTTGGGCGCCACCATTTTTTTGCCGAGTTCCTTGTTTGCCATTAACACTCATTTTCCCTCCCCTGAACAGGGATTGGACCTTTACTTCATAAGTTTTTTCGACGGGCCGCGTTGATCTGTTAAGATCTTGATCAGGATAGTGTCAGAAGGCTACCTTCATTTGTATAGACCTGTAGGTTTTCCAGTTCTTTCTCACCATGTCTTGAACAATCCGAAGCTGCGTTAGGCCACTCTATGGTCTCCGTGATGAAAACGTAGCAGTAGCCTCTGAATGGCATCCAGGCGTAGTTCTGTTCCGTCCGTTCGTCCCGGACCGTCCCGGGGCAAATGCCTGGGTATTCGGTTGAATCCGTCGGGGCCATGTCTGTGCAGAGAGCGAAAGTGGCTCATCATGCTGTTGTTGTTCCTCTCTCTGGGATTATTCAGTGTTCGGAAATGGAACAGTTGTATCCAGGGAAGTGATACAGGCTTGCTTTGAAATATATAAATATCCATATTTTGGTTTTCATGAGGTCACGATGTCAGAGGGATGAGTGAAACATGTGATGTCATACATGGGCATTTCCCAATGTCGTTACACAGACATAGCCCCATAGGGGTGTCGCCGTGGGTACCTGTAGATTGCATGCATGCACTGCTGAAGGTTGCGTTGCAGAACGCCGTCTTCCAGGTTCCGTCCACATCGAGGTAGACGCAAGGCCTGTCGCTCGGCTCCCCCGGTGCCCAGTTGGCGAGCATCAGGTGCCAGCCACTGATGAACCTGAAGTAACCCCCTGTCTGTGAAGCCAGAGCGTACCGGATTACTCCCCCAAAAAAATTAATTCCGTTTGGAAGGTCAAATATTACTCCAAATGATTCTGCTGTGATCGACTGATAATGGTTGTATTCTGTAGTTCTTCCAAAAACAATTGTAGTTTTTGGTTACATTTCAATGCACAATAATTTTGTTGAAGTGATTGAATATTTATATATATGCAGTTTCATGTATGAAAATAATCTATAATTGAATGGAAAATAATCTAGAATTGGATGGTTAATTGAATAATTGAATAGTTGACGGTAAATAAAACATCATTGAAATATCAAATTGATATCAAAATCAAGAGGTACCTCTTCCTTGTTTAAACCGATCCACAATGGGGAATTCAGATTGAGTGCCTGCAGCTCTATGTAGGCCCTCGTCCATTCAGACCGAATGCTAGCTAGCTGGGCCCCATCGCTCAGGCACCTCTGCTTGGCTTGGCTCCACGTCAGGTTCTGCATGACAATCTTCACCGAGTGGTTGCCCAGTTTGACATAAGTGGTCGGAGTCAGCGGTTCTGCCGGGAATGGGATCTGTGGATCTTCGGAGGGAGGGGGATGCGGCACAATTACATTTTTGCAGACGGAAATTGGTGCTTAGGTCTCTAAAAAGGGTTGAACTACCTCAATCTTCCTAATTGTATATGCAAGGATGCATGCAAAACACTCTTTGAAGCATAGGCCATACAGTAAGATCGAGAACTTGTTTTTTCGCATAGACATTTGTGAGAAGGAAACATGCTGAAACTGAACTGACTAGGTGATGCTCAAAGGCACATTCAGCTTTATCACACAGTTAACAAACATACTTTTTGAGGAAGACCTCGTTTGACCAGGTTCTTCCAAATATCATAGGCAACAAAATGTCCTGGAACATGAAAGGAGAGCTCACCCACATTCCGCTGGCACACAAATCCATTAGTGTCATTGCAATTCTGCATATTCCACTTTCCATATGTACTTTGATTACTGCTCAATACAACACAGTTATCCTGGCAGGGGGGCAAAAGGGGAAAATGTTGAGGAGACATGGTAAGAATTGTATGATAAGCAGCACAAAAATCATATAGCATTGATATTATAACCATTGCATGAATCCAGTATGATTCCATAGTAAGAATCAAGCTTAACTTCCTTACTCTAGTATCGTAAGATTGGACAACACATTTCTGAGCGAAAATTGTGTTTCTGTGTTTGTGTCTCATTACTAGGTGCTTCCTTAGCTCAATGGAATAGATTTGAAACACCTATGCCACTTACATCGTTCCACGAGCTGTAAAAGGTTCCGTGGCGCTTGTATTTCTGAAATGGTGAATATAAAGAGTTTGGTGTTCAACAACAGAAATGCAAACACAACAAAGTTTCTTAAAAAAAAAAGACATATGCGGCCCTATACTTACAGAAAAGCCCCAGTTTGTAAAGCGCCTTGGCCGGCCATCCGTCCAGAAGAACTCTCCTTTATCCAGGGAATTCAAACCAATCCAGAGGTCGGGCGAGGCTGCTTCAGCCATGCGTGTCAACAGAAATGCTGCGAAGAAAAAGACAAGCATCCGTAAAGGGTTTGGATGACGCTCCCTGAACAAAACGGTGCCGTCTTCCATGTAGTCCAAACCAGGCAGGATGTAAATACGGTCCTGGAACATCTGGATCATACCTTGATCACTTCTTGTGATGATAGAGGCCAGATTCCCGCCCATGGAGTAGCACCGTCTCCTAGCTTCAGCCCATTTGTCTTTTCGGGATTGGATGATTCGAAAACACTGATGTAAAAGAGTAAACACACACACACATACTCATGAATAACGCGCAGGGCGGGACAAAAAGTACGTAAGCACCTTCCCAGACTACCCTTTGTTCGAAGGGTTAATTCCCTCGAAAGGATTAGGGGGGGGTTGTTTAACGGTGACCTCTGACCTGTGACTTGAACCTGGACCAGTCCAGAGGGCAGCCGCCTTTGGGGGCTACAGTGGGTGCGGCGGTGGAGTTGACCGGCACCATGTTGCTCCTCTTGCAGATGGACTTGTGCTCATGGCCGCAGTTAAAGTCATGCCAGAACCCTTCAAACACAGACCAAGGTCACAGGGGACATCAACGGTGGACACCAGACACATATGTACTATAAGTTGTCATACATACACACATTACAGTACATACATATGCATACAGTCTAACATACATTCATCTTTCTGTATGTCTATATATCCTTTTCGTTTCAATGAGAATGAGGGTGGTGTATGGTGTACATGGTTTCGGCGCAGGGTGTGCTGTGTGGTTGTAGTCGACCTTACCAGTGTAGTGAGTTATGATGGCACAGTTCTCATCGTTGTTCCTGAAATCTGGTTGATTTTCCTCCCAGCGCTGGAACCCCATCGAAGAACCATCCAACCACCTTTAACAGAGGGGGAAATGGTCAGCTAGGGGTTTCTATTGTTTGAGTTTGTGCAGTTCTCCTGTAGCAGAAAGAAACGCAATTATGGAATATGTTGTGGGATATGAGGTGGTTGAGTTAATTGAACATGAGTTAAGGCTGAGGACATATATCTTTGATAAAATGTGTTCATATCATCATATCACATGCGTATCAAATGTTAGGTAACCTTTTCTTCATACTCACCCAAAGGACTGATCAAAATCCACATACATGCCGATATAAAAGTTACCATAACTCCTCGCTATCTGCAAAAAAACACAAAAACGAATGTATACACACCAACACGCACATTAATTAATTCATTTTGAAATCGCTTAACGTTGAATTGGAAGAATTTGAATTGAAGTTGGACCCTATGTACCATCTTCCAGATAAAGACGTTTTCAGCATCGCTGCCGATGGACACTAGATCGCCGTGGTTCTGCTGACAGTGGTGTCTGGCGTCCTCCATCGGCATGGACCTCTGGTTAAAGTAGTACTGACTCCTGCCCCACTCCACCCAGCCGTCCGCCGTCAGGTTATACTCTATTAGGAGGAAGTACGTGTCATTTACTGTATATCTAGTATTTCTGGATAAAAAGCACAATAACTTTTACACCTTTTTTTTAAGAGAAATCCATAAATATGAGCCAAACTATGTTAAACCTACGAAGAGGCCTCTGTGGAAAGGATCTATTGGGCAAATGCTATACGTAAATATTTCTCATTGTATTTTAATGGCTGACCAATACGTCATCAATAACCTTTGATTTTCTATGGATATATATGTACATATATACATGTCCAGTCATACAACGTTCTTTTACCTGTTTTGGTGTCATTTGGAGCAGGCTTTGGAGTTACACCTGTCGGTCACAAGATAGAGAATATTCAGAACCAAGGTTAGCTCAACAAAAGAGAAACGGACGTTTGAATTTCAATTCAAGTTCCATAACAGTCTTAAGGGTCAAAACCCCAAACTTTCTCGACAACTCGTGTCCTTGTAGACATTGTCCACATTTTTGAGCAAGCAGTTGAAAGCTGCAACACAGAATTGCTCATGCGCGGAGAAAAAACGTGAGTCTACCGGCACGGATTTGGCATAGCCAATCGTTGTAGGATTCGCAGTGCACGTCGTTCCAGGAGCCCTCCTCGTCCCAGTAGTACATGCGGAACTCCACGCACGACTCAACGTTGTTTTTGTTGTTGGGCTCCTCACTCATCCAATGTACGAAATTCAGCTAAGAAAATATACGACAACAAACAACATAGCACATGTGAGTGGTCTCGATGACAGCGTGACGATGATAAAGGATGATGTAAACGTTTGTAGACTCACCGGCGTACCATCGGACCACACGTAGCCTGACCCTGGGGTGGGCTCGCTAAGACCAATCCAGGCCTTCCCATGGCTGCACAAAAATGCAGTTGTTATTTTGGTATCCAAACATAGACAAACAATTCTAGCCTCAGCCTGGGGTCTTCATTGCCCCCCCCCCCCCCGTAGTGGTGTGTGTTCTGTATTCTCGGTCACTAAGTTACCTTCCGGTCCTCATTTCTTGCTGATTGCGAATGCTCAGGAGGTCTCCGCCTATGGCCCTGCAGTAGTCCCTGGACTCGTACCAGGTTTTTTCCCCTGAGCGGGGCCCGGTGTAGAACTGCAATACAGAGCATCACAGAATCATCAGAAAGAGATGACATTTTTTGGGGGGAGCGGGGGCCTGTTTGGCTTTCAAATTATTTCTACGTCTTTTATTTTGTCTCTCTCAATCTCTCTGCTCTGAGGGGACGAACATGCCAGCGGACTGTGTGACTTTTGATACGCACCTTGAAGCACATGTTTCTGGTTCCCACGGGCTTCCAGCCGTCGGCACACTGCGGAATGGGCCGGGTGGGCGGGGCCACCGTGAGGATCGCCCCCTCAGCCAGGTGCTTGCACACGTACTTCTCTTTATTGTTGCAAGGCAGGATGTCCCAGAGTCCGGCGTACACACCGGTTGTCATGGCAACACAACCCTGTATGTGTCCTTTGTGGTTGATGGAAAGAGAGAGGGGGGGGGGTTGGTATAGCACAACTGTCTTGCTGGTCCATTATGTCTATAGCGCCGATCTTTGATCTTATATATAATAATAGCCTTATACCTGGCATTTCAGCATTCCAGTGAGTAAATTTCACATTGTTTGTGTTGGTCCACACAAAGTCGTCTATATTTTTCTGATTTGAGAGGCCGAGCCAAAAGTATTTCTCCGATCTCATCCCAAGTATACTGACAAGGAATGCATTGTCCACCCTGTCCAGCAGTTGGATGAAAAGTAATCAACACAATTTTTTAGATCAATATTTTCCATTGTTTCGTATTAAGGATGTAAATGTCAAGTACGTGAATTGAGACTCACGCATTGGAAACATCGGCCATGTAAGAGTCAATGCTTTTGCATTGTTCTTTAGCCTCATCGAATGTCTTCGTCTCTGAGCCCACCAGGTAGCAATAAGAGCCATGTCTTCTCCAACCCTACAAACAACAACACAACCACCGATTGGATCAAACGGCTCGACACGATGCGAACTTTCAAGTTCTGTAAAAAAGTATCTTTCAAATTAATATCTTGCAACTGGCATTAACCATTTTATGATAAGGTTGTCTTGTTTGCAATAACGTTTATCTGATAAAATCAGCATATTTCAGCTCAACCCTTCATACATCCTGCAAAAAAATACTGCTTGCTAACGTTGGTCAGTTTGAAAGACAAATCCAATTTTGAGAGGCATAATTTCATTCCTACTAGGTTTTCTTGAATATCGTATTGCAGAAGTAAATGATCATATTACACAAGTGATGGGAGCTCTGCTTTCTATTTCACTTCTCCTTTAAAGTGAAGCAATTTCTTTAAGATTAATGTGGTCTGGAGCAAAAGAAACATGCAAACCTCACTTTGGGACATGAGATTTGACATGAGATTTATCTACTCTGCTGCAGAGCTGTTGGAACAATGGACTTTGAAACCTGTCGCCTTAAAGTTACACAAGCCTTCATGGCAGTCTGTTTAAGGGCACATTCCCAAACAAAAATGTGTTGCATATTACACCTTTAATATCATATCCTATTAACATTACGCAAGTATACTGTATCTGCAATCACAACGCCCCCAAAAAAATCAAACGAATCAGGAATCCCATCTTCTACTCACAGACTTGCATCCTAAATCCACGGGCACTTCATCACCGGTAGATTCAGTGTCGCTTATTTTCATACAGATATACCCCTTCTTTTCCGAACAGGAGCGATCTGCCCAGTTACCACTCTGTAATAAGAGAAAGAAACATGTGACGTGTTGTTTGATCATACTAGGACAACTCGGAATGTATTAATCGTGGTGCAGCAATTTTTTTTATAGCAATTGTGCAGTAGTGTTAAGAGCCCAATTGACCTTGGCTAATCTGACGAAAGGTTAAAATGGCCGCCTACCTCTCCTCGGATTAAGACACAGTCCTGTTGTTCTCCGGATACCTTAGGCGAGCCTTTCTCCCAACTAGTGAACAGAACGGTGGAGTGGTCGACCCAGTCAAACAGGCCTTCCTTTTTCCTGTCGTTCAGCCCAATCCAGAGTTCATCTGTACCGGCTGCCAGACGGTTTTCATTAGTTTGACACACCAATGCTTGACCTTTTATACTCAAATTTTATGTTTACGTTTGACAGTGTAAATATGTGCAGGTCTGTAAGAACTATACATGTAAGTAAGTATGCCCTCACCCAACCTGTACCGACATTATATCTGGGTTTTAACAGATTGCTTGATGTACACATCAAAATCTTGTTTAAAAATAATTGTGTTCCCGCTGCATACAATTCTAAATCACTATGGCTTCCCCTCGATTGTATGATTGACTTAATACGTTTAAAAGCAAAACCAGGAGGATCTTTCATTTGAGAAAAACTGCCTTGTGAATTAATCGGACATTTGAGGTTTCGATCAACCGTTCATGAAGTGCATGATGTTCCTTCTAGTGCAGTACCGTATCCAAGTTGAGAGATGACAAAGCTTTTGTCCTCTATGTTGCTCATAGTTGCCAGGAAAGCCCCATTTTTGGCACACTCCAACTGGGCTGCCGGCCAGGACTTTTTGGTGCGGTTCAGATTGAAGCAGTGGCCGTTGTATGGGATCCAAGGGCTATGGCAAAACCCTGTCTCCACTGTTTTGCACACAAAAGAGAGAGAGAGGAGAGGGACCTGATTATACTGTACATAGAAAGGCCATAGCAATACGCAGACATTTCAAGACAGTTGTACAGTAGGCTATAGTAGTAGAGAATAGACAGAATTGGGACACATGTGATGAACAGTAGAATATGAATGAATGAAAATGGGATGTGCCTTAGAGTAGAATAATATAGATGTATATATAAGGGACATGGCAGAGGTTGGCTTTACCCCCGCAATGATGAAATGTTATTATTTATTTTTCATTTCATTAAGTGAAATTTAATATTTGAATGTGTATTTGAATACAAAATTGATAAGAACACATGTACCCCAGAAAACACAGAAAAGAATGCACACACCTTCTGGCAGCGTTGGCAGCGTGGCTCCTTTGTAGCAGATGTATCCTAGTTTTTTGGAGCAGGTGGACGTCTGCCAGTAGTACTCAACTGCTGAATCCATGATGGCACACTGGTGTCCAGGATGTGCGAGTGGATGTCCTGATAGAAAATGTTGACGTATTAGCAATTCTTAAAGAAAAGGGTTTGACCTGATTCATCTGGAGGAAAAAATTGTTGACACACTGTATATCCTGTTGGAGGTCATAGGTTGACATTTATAGTTATAGGTGCTTATAAATGCTATGAATTGTCGTGGTATTGGATCCTGTTTGCTGACGCCAACATCACGATCAGTGTTTCAATGTGTACATTCAAGCAGGAAAACACAATCCTAGCAAACCCACAGTAGCTTTAAGGGACTCTCACTTGGGCATTCTCCATATTTAGATGAGAGAGGAAGTCCTGTCTGTTGCTGGTGTAACTGATGCACTATGCACAGACATAGCCCAACTCAGCCTGCTAGATTTAAGTATGAACTGTAAAATGTGGTCTTCTCAGAACTAGACTCAAGGCCAGCTCAGACCAAAAAGACCAGATGAGACACAATTAATTTAGAATTATATATATATATAATTATTATTCTTTATTTGTATTTCAATGTTTTTTAACTTGTACACACTGTCAAACATAACACACACAAACTGAAACGTACCAAAATGGCAGTTAAGTCCTGTCTGGTCGTTTGGGTCTGAGCTGGCCTTAACGCTCCGTGGTTTGATGGGAGAGCATACATACCATCGTCCCACCTCAAGTAGCGGAAAGGCTTCCCGTCCGCCCACTGCCAGCCGTGTTCCTCCTCAATGGTCAACCCTAGCCAAAGGCGGTGCTGACCATTACCCAGCAGGACTGCAAATAGCCGATAGGGTGAGCACGCATGTGTCAGCAGACATGGGGATACAAGATTGGGATTATGTAGCGTGTTGTTTCCTGTACCTGAGACGATGGCCTGGTCGTTGGGGTCTGTGATGCTGAGCAGCTCAGAGCCCTGTTGCTTGCAGCTGGTGTAGGCCTGGGGCCATGTCAGTATTGCCTGCACGTTGGTCTGGTAAAACGCACCATGTACTATGTTTGGCCTCCAGTACTTTGTCGCTGGTAAATGAGAAATGTTGGGATTTCATGTTATTGTTGATGCACCAAAGAATATCATTTATACAGTAGTAATGGAAGGGATGCTATTATAGTATTGTTAGTAGTCTAACAGTTTGAATTTAAGATTATAAATCCTGAATGAAATAATCTGGATAAACCGGGCACTTCATTTCACTTTGCTTCATAATTATTTTGACGCATAATGTCGATGGAGCGGGGGACCCTAACCGCTTAATTGGCAGCAAATACAAACTTGTCCGGGACCAGTGCACTATTCCCTGTGGGAAGACAAGCTAATTCATCCTGTTCATAACACAACACCATGTGGACTGGCCAGTGTAGAAATACTCAAACAATCCCTTTTGTGAAAGCTTTGTCCACTTCCCCAAGTTATTTTGCTTTCCCTTTTTGGGGTTTTGGATTGCCACAGCCTCTGTGCCGATTCCCTCCAGAAGTTCTGCTTTAGCATTTTTTGTGAGTGCTGGATCTGATAACAAGTATAGTCATAACAGTGACAATGAACGTTATTTGTAAAAAGGGAGGTGCTTACCAGTGGATGGACAGTAACCCCAGATTTCATTCTCTGATTTTGTAAGAACTGAACACCAGGCCCTGTTGATGCTTGAGTCGTATGTCGTGCAATCTTCAAACCATCTGTCCTTGTATTGGAAGGGAAACATGCAGACCCTGCCCATTGCATTACCCTCAATCGCGTAAAACTCTGGAATAACAAAAATGCTGGGGATGAGTGGTTATTTTTTTTACGTGTATTTGCACAAGATGAGGAGTTAAACAATCTTTCGGCATTCCGAGCCTACCTCTGTAGGTCTTCAGACAGGCCCCGGCGCCTGTCCCCTGGATGATGAATTCATTGTGAGGCCCTATTTGTTTGCTGAGCACCAGCGATTTGTCTGCCTTCAGCGTCATGTAGTACGGTGTGCCTTGCAGGCCGAGCAGTGTTCCATTTTTGCATTCCCATCTCTGCAGGCTGCTTTTCTCATCACAGTCGTATTGGCTCACAGAGCTGCCCACCGATTTTCCCTGAGCGCCAAGGCACTTCTTCAAACCGGTGACCATCAGTCGGTTGCCCGTTGTCCAGCGCAATTTACCACACGTGCTCCTGCTCTGCACCACACAAAAGTCAGTATTTTTCCCCATCAGGACAAACGGGGAATCTGTTGAGAGAAGAGAGAGAGAGCTGTCTTTGTTGAACTGCTGCAGAATGCAACTGACGCTGTGTCACTCGCAATGTTAACGCTTAATTGGTTCACATTTCGTAATATTTCTTTCGTTTTGCTAATTACTCATGAACTCACTCATAAATGCAGGATGCCTCAAAGCCTCATTTACTAAATAATTTGGGAAATGATTTAGTTTTTCTGGGGGGAAACCCAGAAAAACTAAATCATTTCCCAAATTCAAATAACAATCATTGGTTTGGATAAATTGTCGAAGACATTTTAGACATGTCGCCAATGACTTAAATTGACAGTTTGAAACAAAGACACGCACATGCTAACCCTGCTGTGCCTAAAAGGGGCTTTGTGCCCATTACAAAAGCATATCAAGTATATTGAAAGTACAAACCGTCTAAAGCCAGACATGGGAACGTCTGGATGAAGAGCACAAAGGCTACCAGCCCTATCCTCATGGCTAATATTCCACTGATGCCTATCACACACAGACACACACAGACACTATCCCTGCATGCCAGCAGAAGACCTGTAACTGGTGTGCATCCTCTGGAAGTGGGACACAATCTTAAGACTATCGTGACATCCTGTTTTTTTTTTTCTTTGACCAAGATCAAAAGGAGGGGCAAGCAGCACACGCTCAACGCCTTTACTGGATGCTGAATTGACAAACAAGACACACACACACATGCACACACACTCACACACACACACACCACAAACACACACACACACATTGTTATGTGTTGTAAATTTGATATTTTTTCAGGGATTGGCAAATTCATGTTGATTATAAAAAGGTATTTCTATTCTACCCCAAGTAATACAAATTCTAAAAAAGTACATTCCTCTCTGGCCTCCAAACACATATACAAAGTAAATATTAGATGCCGCTTTCGTTTCTCGAAAAAGCGGTAAAGCGACGTTTACCGCTGGATAGGTTGGACGCCGTGACGTTGATCTGACCACCAATGTCAAAAGCATCTCTGGAGGGGGGGGAGGGGGGGGGGGGTACGCCACATTCAATGTAGACTTAAGACGAGAGATACGGTACAGACCGGATGTCTCGTTGAACCATAGTCAAGTCACGTGTCGAGCTCGTCTTTTGTCACCAACAAATACAAAGCAAGGGGGCCTCATGTGCAAATGTGTCGGAAACATTTCCATACTGTGCCTCCTTATCTTACGATTGTAAGGGTCCTTCGCCTAGCATTTATTTAAGTACTGTCCTCACCATGTAGTTTCCTACCTCTCTTGCTGTGTCTGCTTATACTACGAAACCCATGGATAGGGTGCACATGTGAAACCTTTGTGCACTCACACATACCAAGCATATGTGTAAACAAACTTAAAGGTTGTGAACCCCTCATTTTAATGGATTAGTTTCTAAATCGCATTAATATCAGTACCAAAGTACCAAAAACTGGTTGCCACATCTCGAGATCTTCCTTGTGTGGCCAATCGGTGTATTGCATCATTGAAAGGAAGAAAAAATGCAAATCGTGAATCTCTTGTGGAGATGCAGCAATGTGTTCCAAATATCCCAATCCCAATACCAATGCCAAGTGTGTGCCCTAGTTCACTCATTAAACACCTTGTGATTGTCAACTCACACTCTTCATCGCAGCACTCCATTACTTTGTCATTGAATCCACGACATCATGGAACATACAGAGCGTCAACCGTCAGAGCCAAAAGACATACACTTCATTGTGAGATGAATGTGGAGAACTGTGTGTGTCACCATGGGTGTAGCAACGCAGGCTCCTGTTCTAAGGGGCGGAGACAGGGAAATGTGTAGTTTGTCAATCACAACGCTTCTTTGGCATTCCATCCTCCACTTTCACTTCCTCCTCAGTCTCTCCATTCTAAGGGGAAGAAGGGTAGCTTTCCATGTATTCCTGTTTTCTAAATGTCTTCTTCTATTGATTGATTGATTCAATGTTATGTTCATACTCTAATCATCATCGGTAGTAATAGTAGTAGCAGGTTGTAGTCCTAGTAATTATTGCAGATCCAGCAATACTACTTTGTAGTAAGGCAAGGCGAGGCCTGACCATTACTAAAAGTCTCTACCAAAGAGATACTCATTCAAGGAAGTGAATGACACTTACACAAGTGATTGAGCGATAAAATTATGGAGCAAAATAAAGTGAAACACCCTGTTCAGCAACATTTGTCCTTGTCCACTAGCAGACTGTAATGAAAATAATCCAGACCCCTATGTGCTTTAGCGTATATATTTGGCCTAATGCAGCGTGTGATCCCATGTAAATAGAAATTGTTGTGTTACCCCAATTCAGTCAGTTGCAATCTGCATCCTCACCGCTAGATGCCACTGAATTCTACACACTGCACTGCACTTAAAAGGAATCATAGATACTATTCTTGATTTGAACAGAATTTACATTTATATATTCAAGTCATTCATCAAATGTGTTCTAATGATATGTATAACAGGCTTATTCAGCTAAAGGCACATCAGATAATTTTCTGTAATCAATGACCCTATAAATCCAGCACGAGGGCTAACAAGAACCATAAAGACTGGGAACGGAAATGCTACGGCAGTTTACTGAGTTTATCGTGGACTTTAGGCAGTTGTTATCAGAGAGACTGACGGATGAAAAAAACAATGCGTGCATGAGCGGTTAACACGAGCTGCTCACTAAATATCCTATTCTTAAGATATTTTCATTTGTATTTCATTCATGTTTTTTTGGGGCATGAAGCCATTCTTTCCCTTCCTTTCAGGTACGTGGCCTTTTAAATGGAATTACTTCTATTTGCTATTTTTCTAATGATGAGGTGATTATTTCCATAACGTTAAAATGTGTTATGTTTCTATTGCTAAAGCTGTATTCAGGACTCAATTTGCTGTTATTCTATGTATATGAGAATCTAATAGCTCAACACCTGATTCAAGAACACATACTGCTCCAAACCTGAAAACACCGCTTCTAGCTCAAGTAAAAACTGTATCAACTGCATTAACCAGACATTAAAGAGCAAGCGTCTGATTTATAACATTTCTAAACATGTTTGCATGTGTTTCCTTTAGTATCATGCCATCATGTCATCATGCTGGCGATATTGCTGGACTTTGTAATTAAACGTGACACCGCATTCTTTCTGCAGTGCTCGTGGTCATTGCGTTGTCATGCAACGATGGCGAGTTTCGCTGTGGCTCTGGCCACTGTGTGGCCGCTGCGAAGGTCTGTGATGTCACGAGCGATTGTGAAGATGGCTCCGATGAAGAATTTTGTGGTGTGTTGTCTTAAATATACAATAAGACCTGAGTTTGTTGTTGTTTTTAGCTTCCCTGTTTCACACTCTGAAGGGCCCGGGAGGCCCTCTGAGACTATTTGGGATTAATGACCGTAGAAACAAACATGCTCCTGCACATTGTTACTTCAAGAACATTAAAACACACACAACTCCTTAAAAGTGTATACTATTTGTTGAAGTGTTAATTTGAAATGGTGCACAAATGTTTGAACCATTAACCCTTTACTTCCTCAAGGTGTGTGTGATTTTGAGAGCGATTCCTGTGGGTGGAACGACACGAGCAGAACCCACTATAGGTGGAATCTAGTGAGGGCCAATATGACCGCAAGACCTTCACCGGACCATTCCACAGGAACCCTTTTAGGTAAATAAAACCACCGGATATCCCTGTAGATTAAAGCATATATATCTATATCTATATAGATATAGATATATATATATATAGAGAGAGAGAGAGAGAGAGAGAGAGAGAGAGAGAGAGAGAGAGAGAGAGAGAGA
>JAOPJJ010000134.1:4810106-4827649 GCA_027122795.1 Enchelyopus cimbrius
ATTCTGATTGGACAATGACAGATAATATGTCTACAACACTGAAAACTACTTTTGCTGTGATAGAATTTGTTAGACTTTTTAAAAAATCTTTCTCTCAGTTGGTAGTGCGTCGCCCAAATCGTCCCTATACACCATCCGCCCCTGTTCAGGACACTCAAGGTTGCCTAACAAGCATGAAAACAAATCAAAAAGACACAAGGCACAGAGCTTGCAGAATATAACTAGTCCAGTGAGTATGTCTGCCTAAATAAATTAGTTTTGAGGTGGGATTTGAAGGTGGTAGGTGAGTCCATATTTCTATTGCCGGGGGAAGGCTGTTCCAGAGGCGTGGGGTGGAGCGGCTGAAGGCTCGTGCCCCCATGGTGGACAGACGAGCTGAGGGGACATGTAGGTTGATGGAGGAGGAAGATCTGAGTGACCGGGTGGGAGTGTTGATTTGGATGAGGTCAGACAGATATGGGGGGGCAAGGTTATGAATGGCATTGAATGTATTGAGGAGGATCTTGTACTCTATATGGTGTTTGATAGGGAGCCAGTGAAGTGGGTGTAGGATGGGGATGATGTGGCAGATGGCAGGGGTTTTGGTGATAATACGGGCAGCAGCGTTTTGGACCAGTTGGAGTTTATGGAGGAGTTTGTGGGGAGACCAAACAGAAGGGAGTTACAGTTATCCAAGCGTGAGGTGACTAGAGAGTGGACCAGGATAGAGGTGCTGTTGTGAGTGAGCGACGGGCAAAGGCGGTTGATATTTAGAAGGTGAAAGTAGGCGGACCGGATATTGTTGTTGATATGGGTATGGGATAATAGGGTGCTGTCAAGGACGACACCCAGACTCTTAACCTCAGGGGAGGGGGAAACTGAGGAGTTGTCAATAGAGAGGGTGAAACTGGGTTGCTTGGTGAGTGTGGATTTGGAGCCAATGAGGGCTATCTCGGTTTTATAACTGTTTAGTTTGAGAAAGTGGGAGGGGAACCAGGATTTGATTTCTTGTAGGCAGGCACAGAGGGAAGAGGGTGGGAAGGTGGATGAGGGTTTGGAGGAGACATAGAGCTGGGTGTCTTCCGCGTAACAGTGAAAATGTTTATGTTTACGGAATATTTGACCGAGTGGGAGGAGGTAGATGATGAATAGGATGGGGCCAAGGACAGAGCCCTGGGGAAACACCAGAGGAGAGGGGGGAGGTATGGGATGAGAATGATTTTAACTGAATGAATTGAGTACGGCCAAAGAGATAAGAATGGAACCAGTCTAGGGGTGTGTTGGATATACCAATGGAGGCTAGTTGTTCGAGGAAGATGGGGTGGGAAATGGTGTCAAAGGCTGCAGTCAGATCGAGGAGGATGAGAATGGATAAATGTCCAGAGTCAGCTGCCATCAAGAGGTCGTTGGTGATTTTAATGAGGGCTTTTTCTGTACTGTGACGGGGGCGGAAACCGGATTGGAACTGTTCATAGAGGTTATTGTTGGAGAGGTGAGCCTGAATCTATGATGCAACAACTTTTTCCCGAATTTTTTAGATAAATGGCAGGTTGGAGATGGGGCGGAGGTTATTGAAAATGTTGGTGTCTAAACCAGGTTTCTTCAATAGTGGTGTAACAGCAGCAGATTTGAGCGGGGATGGGACGAACCAGAGGTGAGAGAGGAATGAATAATGGCTGTTATCAGGAGTAATAGAGAGGGAGGGAGGATGGCAGGGGGTCAAGTTGGCATGTAGATGGCTTGGAAGTCCGGATGAATTTTGTTAAGTCAGTCGCTGAGGGGAGTTGAAAGCAGGAGAGGTACGGAGAGGGGGGGATTGGGAACAAAGGGAGGCGGACGACTAGACGTGTGAGGGGTCAGTTGCTGGTGGATGGTGGATATTTTAGAGTTGAAAAATGCCATTATGGAGTTACAGTGGTCAGTGGAATAGAAGTGTGGTGGAAGGAAATCAGGGGGGCAGAGAGAATTGTTGACCACTGAGAACAGGGCCCTGGTATTCCCAGCACCAGAACTGATTTCATCTGCAAAGTATTGGGATTTGGCGGATGAAATGGCGTCTATATAGTGGAGGATGTGAGCATAGTGCATTTCTTTATGAACAGTGAGTCCAGTTCTATTGAAAAGACGCTCCAGCTGACGACCTTTGGCCTTCAGCTGGCGCAGGTGGAGGGAGAACCAGGGGGCAGAGTGGGGGAATGAGACAGGCCGGGTTTTAACGGGGGCAAGTGAGTTGAGCAGAGATTTGAGACCTTCGTTGTACAAATCAACCAACTGATCCGGGGTGTATGGGGGGGTGATAATGGAGAGATTTTCAATGCCAGTTGTGAGGTCAGCTAGGTTGATATTTCTGATGTTACGGAAGGATATGACACGAGATTGCTTGGTTTTGGACAATGTTAGACATAGATTAAATGAGACAAGTTTGTGGTCAGAGATGGGGAGGTCGGCAGCAGAGCAATTTTGAGGAGTGACACCTGAACAGCAGACTAAGTCCAAAGTATGACCTTTGCAGTGGGTGGGGAATCAATATATTGTGTGAGACCAAAACTCCAGTCATGAAGTGAAGTCCTTAGTAGAAGCAAGATTGTTGTCCAAGTGAATATTTATGTCACCAAGCAAAATTATATTGGATGAGAGTGAGCAGATAAGAGTGAGAAGTGTGGAGAATTCATCAATTAAGTCCTTGTTTGGTTTGGGTGGGCAGTAAATGTTGACTAAAACAGTGGGAGTAGGTCCAATTAATTGAAGAGCCACAGCCTCGAATGACTGTGACAAAGGCATAGTGACATGAGAGACCTTCCAAGTCTCGCGGTTTAGTATCGCGAGACCTCCTCCTCTTCCGGAGAAACGAGGTTTGCAGGTGTAAACAAACCCAGGAGGTGTGCCATGTCTCACTAAGACAAAGACAGTTGACTTTGCGGTCGAGGAGGAGGTCTTGCAATAGTTGTCCCTTGCCAGTGAGGGAGCAGGTGTTGAGTTACCCAAAGTTGAGGTCGGAATGCTGGTTGGAGAAGCCAACGTTAGCCGACCTAGCTAGGCTGGCCAATGTGATGCTTTAAACAAAGCTTTAAATGTGATGCTTTAAACAAAGACACTGACAACACAATACATATCAAGGTCTTTTGAAGAAAATATTCCTGTCTTAAATATAGTAAGTCAACTAAATGAAACGTTTTGGGCGTGGCGGACGCGGGGTACGGGGGGGACATGTCCCCCCCACTTCCCGCATCTGTGCCCTCTGTCCCCCGCACTTTTTACAGCCGTTACAACCATTCAATTCATTTCTAACACGTGGAAACGCGTTTTCCCGAGCCTTTGAACGCACCATGAGCAGGCGGAACCAGATGGAAAACACCGCTGTCGTGTTGTGATTTCAATCACACAGACGTCTATTCAGATCTGTTTCAAGCATGTTCGGCAAACCAGCAGCTGCCAAGAGGCAAAAACATAGTTTACATAGTTTTTTCCCAAACGAAACGTGCAAGTTGAGTAATGCTGTTGCATGTTGTTCAGTTAAATGATGACTGACTAATAGATGTCAATATATGAAGTTAAGCTAGTTAACAATTCTTAACTGTTACTGCCTTAACTGTGGTATGTTAAATCGCTTGCTAGGTGCAGAGATGATAGTAACTAGTTACATTTACTCTGTTACATTTACTTGAGTAACTTTTTGGATAAATTGTACTCTTAAGAGTTGTTTTACTGCAAAATACTTTTTTACTTATATTATTCTAAAGTACTCCTACTACCACCCCTACTTGACAAGTGTTGGCTACTCTACCACCTAGGAATAACCCCCTCCTCGCATTTCTGCACAGAAGCTCACTATTGTTCTTCATACAATAGAAAAAGCAGGGTCAGGGAGGAGACAGTGGACCAGAGTCCAACAGCAGCAGGAATGAACAGGGAGGGTCTTCACAGCAGGTGAGGAGAAATGATAACCAAAGTCCTTAGAACATCTCTAAGGACTTATAACTGGCTGAGAGAAAATAATGATAGCATAAAGGGACTTTGAGGTTGAACTCTACAACAATTTCACTACTACTACTACTGTATTCCTATTTCTATTTCAAAATGTTGCTTTCCACATATTTTTTGAATCTTTATTGCCACAATAGAAAGAGCAGGGTGAGATAGGAGACAGTGGGCCAGAGACCAGCAAGGATGATCATGCAGGGTCACAGGTGAGAAGAGAATATATATAGCTTAGAAAATATATCGATAGCATAAGTGACTTGGCGATTAATTTCCACAGCTATGTCGCCACTACTATTCTTAATACTATTTATAAGTTTTGCTTTGCACATTTATTATCTATATCACTGCAGGAGAAATTATAACTGGCTAAGGAAATGTCAATAGGATAAGAGTGACTCTATGATTAGCATTTCCACAGCTATTTCTGAACTAGTCTTATTTATACTCTAAAATGTTATTGTCTGTGTGTCAATATGTAGCACAGGGAGAAGGTAATGTGTCGGGGTAGAGACCAGGCTGCAGCATCGACAGTCAGGGAGAGGCTTCAGACAGAGATACAACAGAGGAGGGATCTTCTGTAAAAACTTTAAAACCCCATCAGCCAGATCCTAAGACCGTTGTGTCTCAGAAGTTGGCAGATAAAACTCTAAGATTTCAGAGACAATGGTATCAGGACATCCCTTTGCTTCATTCCATCCCAGGTGTTGAGGGAGCATTGTGCTTTTACTGTCACAAAGCATTTGAAAAGAAAACCTCACAGCTTGCAAGATACACAGAGGATACATTACTTTCCACTGGTTTTAAAAACTGGAAGAAGGGCTGTGAAAGGTTTGCATTACATGCTCGATCAGAATGTCACAAAATAGCCGTAACAATGCAAATCTATGAGACTAGATCAGTGGATGTGCAACTGTCTAATGTACGGGCATCACAGCAAGAGGAGGCACGCACTTGCCTGTTCAAAATAGTCTGTGGTGTGCAGTTCTTGGCAAGGCAGGGTCTAGCTCAAAGAGGGCATGATGACAGTGAAGGAAACTTTGCACAGCTATTAAAATACAAATCTGAGGATGACCCTGATCTAAGGAAATGGATGAGTTCCCGAATTGACTATACATGTCCCCAAGTTCAAAACGAGATCTGAATTTATTGAGCCACTCAATAATTTGTGAAATTGCAGATAACATCAGGTCACTTCGGCAACTGCAGTTTTCTGTGATTATGGATGGAACACAAGACGTGTCAGGAAAGGAGTAGGAGGCAGTATGTGTGAGATACGTTGATCATGATCTGATAGTTCATGACAAATTTGTTGGCATGTATGAAGTGTCTGTGACCACTGGAGAAAACCTTGCAAAGGTTATTATGGATGTACTGCTCCGTCTGAATTTGTCAATCACTGGGTTGAGAGGGCAAGCCTATGATGGTGCTGCAAACATGGCAGGGATATATTCAGGAGCACAGGCCATTATCAAAAAGCATCAACCTCTGGCTCCTTATGTACATTGCGGGGCCCATTGTGTGGACTAGGGATGGGCATGATTAATCGACGATCGACAATTGATCATTAAGAATTTCGTCGATGACGTTAATTTGTTGTCGATTAAACTAATGCAGGTTGCGTTGCGGGGTGTGAGTCTTGAAGCAATGGAATTAATTTCACTGTGTGGCAGCGTCCGTCCGTCCCCTCAGAGCGGACGTGTTTTCAGCGGCTGGACTGACGTCACCAGGTTGCGGTCGCGTCTGACGCGATCTATCTCAACAAAAATAAGTAAAGTGATCCTGAAGTTGTATGCGAGTTAACCTACTAGTTATTTTTTTAGGCTTAGTTTGTTAAGTAGCCTAATTAATTGTTATGAAGGTAATCTCTCTCACCCTCTCCATTCTCGACCCCGTACCTTAGATAGTTTTCAGTTACATTTTGACAAAACCTGTCAGATCTAAGTATTATGTTTTTGGAAACTTATTGTTTAACATTATTCTTTGTTATTCTTTATTATTTTCGAACAAACGAGGGTCTCTGTTTACGAAAGCCGGCTCGCAGCTGCAGGTTCCGCTGCTTTAGAGCACAGCAGCGCATTACGTTAAGTTCAACCGAACGTCCAGTTTAACTGCCACAAGATGTTCTTGTATTAAAGATGTCGTTGAGAAAAAACACGCTGTATTTTTTTTAATATACAAATATTAATGATTAATCGATAGTCGATCGTTAATTCTCCCGACGATCGACGAAGAAAATGTAATCGAATGCCCATCCCTAGTGTGAACCTAATCACACAACATGCCTGCACAGCCTCTTCTGTTGTCCGTGACTCTTTGCAGTGGGCTCATGAATTGGGAGTTTTGTTTGGCCAGTCAATGAAAATGAAGTACATTTTTCAGGACATTAAAAAAGGAGAGAGCGGGGCAGCCCAGTCTATCAGACCCTTGTGTCCCACAAGGTGGACTGTATGTACAGGTGCCATTCGTTCTCTACTGAACCAGTATCAGCCTGTATTGCTTGCTTTAGAGGAAATGGCATCTGGTAAGTCAGATTCAGCCAGCAGGGCAAATGGCTTGCTTGAAAGATTGCAAAAGGGCAATGTAGTTCTTGGTCTTCTGCTTGCCTTGGAGGTAACAGAGGAATTGGAGTGCCTCAATAAGTCTCTTCAGAGTTGTATACAGACAGTTAATGGTATGCTTGCTGCTGTCACTTCGAAACCCTCCCAAATGTCTGGCTGGCAAGGCTGCTGCTCATGTACCTCTCTCCTAAGTTGACTACTTCAGAACAGAATGTTTCAAGGTTCTGTACACTGTGAGTATGCAATTCACAGAACGTTTTGAAAATGAAGGGCTGCTTATGATCAGGAAACTTGAAAAAGTACTCTTAACAGGAGTGACAGATGATGATGTTTTGCTGCAATACCCAGAAGTGTGCAGACTTTCTCTTCAAGTGCAATTAGCAATGTTCAAGTCCAAGTATGACTTTCAGTCAAGCAGTGAAGCTGCTACCATTCTGCAAGGAATGTTGCCAGAAGTAAGGGGTCTTTTTGAACAAGTAGAAATACTTGTGCGGTTGCTTCTTACTGTGCCTGCCTCCTCCACTGAGGCTGAAAGAAGCTTCAGTGGTCTTCGGAGGTTAAAAACCTGTCTCCGAAGCACAATGACACAGTCTCGGCTCAACAGTGTTGCTGTGTGTCATATCCACAAAGATAAACTGCACAAACTAAATAGGAGACAAATTGCTCTGCAATTCATTGCGGCTAATGAGAGGAACAGAATCACGTTTGGGTGCTTCACTTAGGTGACATCAGTGTACTACATATATGTTGTAGTGACTAGATCATGACTGACATGTGATACCTCCATGTCTGGGGGCACCCAGTATTGCTTTCATGGAAAATGGAATGCACCTTGCAGTCCATGCTAAGTTCAAAAATACATTATGTGAGTATTGGAACTCTCAGGAGAATACCAATGTTTGACTGTAGATTGTAAACTGATAACGTTGAAATTATTCAGGAGAGCCTGTAGCCTTTGATTCCCTTAGTTCAAAAGGGAAATACTGAAATGGATGTTTAAAGATTATAGTTTATATTGTGGCGGCGGCCAAGAAGACACGAAGTCCGACTGTCACTTGTAGGGTTCTGTGCCTCATACACCGCTTGACTCCAGAATGCCCGTTTATTCACACACTACATCACTCTGGCAAAATCGCGCACCCCACCAACATGCATGTCACCTTGGGTGACGGTGGCAGTGGCGAAAATGCCATACACGCATAATCACAATGGGACACACATACACAGTAAAACCCCGAACACACAACCCGTAAACCTAACCCCAAACACGATTAAACGCGCACTTTAACTTAGGGAATTTACGAATTTGCATATCCCAGGCTGCCCGGCGCGATCCTGGGAGGAGCCGCCACAATATTGTAGTTTATATGTAATTTCAATTTCATTTTTTGTTTATTAGTTATTCATTTGCAGATATTATTTGACTACTGTTAATTATTTGTGTTTTAAAGGCAGCAGGTATAGGTTATAACATTTGTTTTAGTCTTGATTCATTTTGCACATCTGTGCTGTCATAGTTGACGACAGCAAATGTAAAATAGCTACATCTTCACGTCGATATGTTTATTGTTGTCACTTTCAATTGTCACTTATTGCCATTAAATTATGTTACTGTTACCTTGTCACCATTCCATTTTGGTGCTGATAATTTGAAACAGGAATGGTGTTTTACAGAACTTTTCATGTTCAGTCTTAATTATCTGGCTACTTACCCTGTAGATGCTCGAGGGTCATTCTGTGTCAACTCAACCAGAGTTTGGCAGCTTTAGATTTTAGATTTTGATAGTATATCATTTTAAAGAACTAAAGTCGGTCCCCTGGTGCTGTGCTGTTTGTGGTTATGTGGTTCTTTAGCCACTAAGGAGAGGTGCAACTGAATGCGAGAGGATGTTAAATCAATCAATAGACCTCTGAACAATTTGTTCACCTCACTTCTGAAATGATGGCTACACCCCTGCGTTTATTGACAGTGTTTTTGGTTTCATCTTAAGTGAAAATTCTTCTTTATATTAAATCAAAGTTAGCTTTTGTTCATGGTAAAAGTTAAGTTGTATTGAAGCAAAACATTTAATTATATTGACCTTCATTAAGTTAAAGGAGTATTCCGGTATTTTAAACTTTAAGCCTAATTTCCAGTTAGTTTATGATGTAATAGATCGGTTCAGGTGTTCAATTTGCCAAAATGCTGTGTTTGGAGAAGTTTAGCTTTTTTGTAGCCCCACTGTCGAGCTACTGTGGAGGAAATAGGACCAATCATAATCCGTCCTAAAGCAACATTAAACGTTTGCTTGCAAAGATGTGAATCTCACTGGTCACTGGTGTTCGACCAAAAGAATCTGAGCAAAGTAAGCTTTCCAGCAGAAGTTAGACGATCGTTACTCTTGTTCAGAATGTAAACAATCTATTTTCCGGTTCCTGCCGGTGGCCTGGCTACAACAAAATGACTCGTACAGCCTACTGGAAAGCATACTTTTTTAAATCAAACATCAACGAACACCAGTGACCACTCGGTGAGTTTCACAGCTTTGCAAACAAACGTTTAATGTTGCTTTAGGACCGACGACGATTGGTCCTATTACCTCGACAGTACCTCGACAGTGGGGCTACCAAAAAAAGCAAAACTTCTCCAAACACAGCATTTCGGCGAAAAGAACACCTGAACTGATCTATTTCATCATAAAAAAAACTGGAAATAAGGCTTAAAGTGTAAAGTACCGGAATACTCCTTTAAGTTTAGTATTGTGACCAAAGAAAATGTATTGATATGGTATAACTTAAAAACATAGTTTGTACTGAATCATACATTTAACTTAAAAACAGTAAAAGTAATAAAAGTGTCTGTAACAAATTACAGCATTTTAATTACTTTAGTTCAAAGTAAAACTTTGTAAAGTTTTACTAAAGTAATAAAAATGTATTTATTTTTATTACTTATATTTAGTCTCTATAATAAAGAATATTTTTTCCTTGTGTGAATGTAATTTTTTTTCTTGGGCAGAATGATTATTTTGATTTAAACTAAATCTAACTTTTCAGTTTCAACCACTTTGACTAAAACTAATAAAATTAGCTGTAAAAAATGACAAAAAATGATATTATATATAAAAAAATGATATTTTTAGGTTAGTTCAAAGAATAATTTTTTTCTGTGTAGATAGCCTAACCTCACGGTGAACGCACCATTTCAGCCCACTCTCCAAATTTCCACGGGAAATGTTCTACTTAAATTTGTGATGCCTTGTGTCAACTCCGTTGCTTTGTGAGCCAAAGCAACAACATGTTGTTTAATGTGTGCACATGTATATATTAAATGAGAAATAAAGTAAAGTCTAAGTCTCTCACTACGACTTCCACTGACTCTTGCAAACATTGAATTCTCTCCCTCCCTCAATCTTTCCATCCCCTGCTGTCCTCTCGCTGTGGGTCTCTCTCCATTGTCCATCTCCCCTTCTGCTGCTCCCTCCATCCTCTGTTCAACCTTATCTCACTCTCTCCCCCCCGGGCCCCTTCTCTCGCCCTTCACGCGTCCCGTCCCTTTCAGGATGGGGCCCCCCGTCCTGCTGGGACGACAGAAATTCACAGTCATCAATTAAGAGAATGAGAGGAGTCAGAGGGGCAATGAAGAGAATAGAGGGAGAACTGGAGGCAGAGCGAAGGAAGGGTGGATGGTGAGAGAGGGAGAGAGAGAGAAAGAGACATTGCAGATTAATGAGGCTTTCTTGGGAGACATTAGGAAACGGGGGCTTGTTGATCAGACCAGGTACTGGTCTGGAGCCCTGCATGCAGGCGCCAGTGCATGCAGGGAGTGAAAAGTGGAGACGTCCATACATCCTGTGTGCACACACTCTGAATGCAAGGTGTTGCGCTAGCCTGGTACATGCTTTAGTGAGTGGGCTTTGCTCCCACAGCCCACTATTGTTATTGCTTGCGCCTCTTCTTCTTCTTCATCCCGCTTTTTTTCTGTCACAATCACGCCCCGCACCGTTGAGCACACACAAACAAAAAATATATCAATTCGTGCGGCTTGTTCGGACTCGGGGTGCTATTATTTTTCACACCAAAATATTAAGTTTTCGCGTCGTGACACACGAAAATTATTTCCCATAGGGAATGAATGGGACGAGGTCCAAAAGTCCCAAATCTGGGATGTTTTTTCAAACATCTCCTTCTCTGGTATACGTAAACATTACAATGTTATAGTCACGGCTTGTCTTGTCTATTTGACTTGTATTTGAACTTTTTTCCTACGATGTTTAGTTTTTGATCCCTGACCCTCTAATGATGGTGAGTGATTTGGAGAAGATTCAGGCTGTTCAATGATTGTGTGTGGCGGAATTTTCCAGAGGCAGAGTGCAGGGGCCAACCGACATTTCGGCCAAATGTCCGAAATGTTCTCTTTCCTTGACGGTTCCAGCCACAAATGACATTGTCCAACAGTGATATTTTCCACAGTTGTAGCCACGCTTGTCTCCTTTCTCCCAATGTGTCTACTTTCTCGGTAGGATTTACATTTTTTGATTTATCGGCCCCTAACCGACAAGAGTAGCTGTCAACTGCTCCATTCACTCCAATGCAAATCAGGAGGAGGATTTTCTGAAGGATATTCTAAACTGACTGACTTTTTTTACCTGCTCCTGTTACCACATTTCAGAAACTAGGACCACAGATATCAGTATTTTCTTTAAAGCCTTTCTGTCTTATTGGTGAGGAAAATGTGCCAATATCATCTTTTAATTTGATGAAAAAGCACTAGCATGACATAGATGTGAGGCAGAATTCACTCTGAATCCAGGTCTTACAGGTACTGTAGCTAGGGCTGCTGGACAACGATCACTGTGGCAACCAAGGTCACCCATACACACACAAACAGACACACACACACACATACACACACACACACACAAATCAGTCAATTTTAATCTGGAGGTACTTGGCTCCAGATTACAGAGTAGCCGAGTGCTGCTAATGCTCCGTTCGCTTGGCTACTCAGAGCTACTGGGCTCCAAGTAGCCAAGCTACCGAGTTTACGTTAGCTAACTGCTAACGCTGCGGAGCATTAGCTTGGCTACTCGGAGCTACTGGGCTCCGAGTAGCCAAGCTAACTGCGATAAGAGCATTAGCAGTTGGCTAACTGCTCCAGAGCATTAGCTCCTGTGAGCGTTAGCTAACTGCTAATGCACCTAGCAACCGAGATCAACCGGGCCAACAGGAGGAGGAGCCTCCTCACGCTCCCTCACATGTAAACAATCACATGCAAACAATCACACACACACAAAGTGAATGAGACCAGGTGAAAAAATTATTTCAAAAGTCGATATCTCTGGCCTAGTTTGAGCTAGACACACCATTCAAACTTTAAAATGTAGATAAAAGTCTAAATTGTCACTGTGGGAATCAACTTTTGCTTTAGCTTTCATATTTTTGTTTGTCACAGGGCAAACCGCACAGCCCACTCTCACGATTTCACGGTGGGAATTGTCTAGTTTATAGGTTGCTATTTAATTATTAAGTCCTTACTGGAATGCGGTCAGATCAGAAGTGAGTTACGATGTGCTGGTTGGAAAACATGCTTGTAATGAATGCTAATATGGTCTTAATGAAATCACAGCTGTTTGCTATCGTAGCTTCGCGAGTGGAAGTTCTTGGTTCAGTGCTAGCATCTCTATGCATCATACTGATGTTAGCTGTCCGCCACTGTCTCCTTTTAGGGTCATCTTAAAACGTTTCCTTTAGAAGACGACCGCACCCCCTGCATGGTGAGAATGTCATCGTGTTGATTAGAGAAATCATACTGACAGCCACGTTACTCTTCTTCAGGAGAATAACAAAAGCATGAGGACGCTGTAGGTGGCATTATCTCATGAAGAGTCAATGCACTAGAGACAAAGAGTGACTTGAATAATAGTCCATATTTACATATTAGATTTTTATTCAGGCAGAAGCGACTATTATGAAACCCAGGCGGTGGGAGGGTGAACAATTTGCAGACTGAAAACTGTAATTGCCCAAACATTAATGGCAAAACATGTGTGCTTACTTACTCCGTGCACATCACCTCTGAAAAGTGCACGTGTCCAACTCACGTGCACAGCCGCGCTGAAGCATCTTATGGGGAACACTACGGTTACTGGCTAGAAGTCGGTCACAACACGATTCGGTCCTCTTCACACATTTCCTAACTTCATCACCATAATGGCGGCTTTAACCTGGGTTACTGCAGAAGAATGTTACCTCGGAAAGTACTTCAGCTCTAGGACCTCCACCAGGATTTTTTTACAGACTGACAGAAACAATGAATCCATTAAAGCCTTTCAAAATCATTCTCAGTCAAACTATTATTCCTGAGCCGAAAATATCAGTGCTCAGTGCTTTGTTTGACTAAAGCTGTTACAGACACCAGGTTAAAGGTGTGCACGGTATTGTTATTCAAAGGGATTTCATGCTGCTTTTTCCATTTCGCTTCATTTTATAATCCTTTTCAATTGAAGGGTCCGGTGATTCTTTACTGACACATTGAGTCCAACATGACTTTCATTTAATCACTTCACTCAAGTACAGCACTTGTTCTGCATAAAAGACCCCAAATCCTTACCTTGCACTTACTTTGTAATCCCGCTGTGCACCCTTGGGCGATTTGTCTTTGCCTATTTGGATAAACGGATTTCTTTATTTCTTTCTCTTTCCCGTCGTTTTTATAACATGCAGCCTGACCTCAGACTTCAGCTGGAACTTAGATTTTATAGAAGGGGGTTCTGTGTTTCTTTCCCTCTCCTTCCTTTAGGTAGATCAACCCAGTGTGTCAACACTGTGTAGATGACAGACAGTTAGAGGGAGGCGGGACTTCTCCGCCCTTCCCCTCAGTGCTGCACCAGATGGCGGACAACAAGCATCTTGTTCACCTGTGCCGCGCAGCAGAGCCGCCTGGTGTTCCTATCAGGGCCCTGATCGCCGTAGGGTCAAGGCTGAACACGACGGGAGATAAGAGGAATCTCTCACTAAACAACACAGATGCTTGGAGACGTGCCCCTAAAGACACATCTATCGGTGTGATTGTATCTCACAGAAAAAGACGATTAGGACAAATGAGTCAATCAGATCGACCAACATTGCCCCAGTGCCAGTGTGCCCTCCCTACACATGCCCGTCAGACACCAGTACTGCTAACCAGACATCCCCTACCGCTCAGTGAGTCCAAACACCACCTCCAAATGTCGTTCAGAGCCTCCACTCCACTGCCAGCCTTACAGTACACACTGTGTAGCCATGTACATAGCGTGACGTACACATCACGCTATGTACAAGGTGTGAAGATGAATTTAGGATTTGGGTTTACCAGTGGATGCATTTTAAGCCACTTGTATTTGATATTCACCATGATTTACAGGATATCAGCAGTTTATAAGCAGGTCTGACATCAGACATCAACATAATCCTGCACAAAGTGAAGTTATCTTGGCTGAGCTGTGCATGCAGCGAGGGAGGGAGGGGGGGTGTATTTCACAGAAATACGTAAAAGTTTGATCATAATCTATCGTCTCGCAAAGAATATTTGAGCTCTTTGCTATTCATCGTTTATTCTCTGTAATGAACTATTTGGAATTTAAGACTTGTCATACTTTGAATTCCTCTGTGGGTACCTTGCATTTGGTAATTGACCAAGCACTTTGGGCCAAAATGCCCAAGACTCTTTAAAACATAGTTCCCGGCAAATTACTATAATCTTTAAGGCACTACAAGCGATGTTTTTGTTTCTTGAATCTACACTGTGAAATTAATTCAGCCTAAGTCCTTTCAACAGAAGTCAGTTCACTTTCAACCAAACACTCCCAAAACACCAAGCGAACTAAACAGGTGACCATCAGTAGAACAGGTAGAAGATTCCGGCGATAGCGTCATCGCTAGGTCGCCATAGCACTGTGTTTATCCACTCACATTTGACAAGCACAGGTAGGAACGCGCCCCATGTGGCCTTGGAGACACTCAACGCTCCGCGCGGCACTGCTTTCACACGGCAACGCATATGGTGCCTGGGAGAGCACAGGATGGGCGGGTGTATCTTCCCTCTGCTGCTGTCACATTCCCCCCCACCAACGGTGGAAGGAGTGGACAGTGGGCGGAGTCTCCCCATGGCTGGAATACTAGAAGACCATATCTGGTTGACATAACCTTAAAGTCCTCTCTTGACGTGGGAGAGGGACGTCGAGTCCCTCTGTGAGAGATTAGACATCCCTCGCTCATACGAACCTTCACCTCACTCGGCCGAAGGCCTCCTTATCTGGACAGCGGGCGAGGAGGATATAGACAACTATTGTTGAGATCCTCCTCAGAACGGTAGTGGCTGGCACCATGTGTGCGAGCGGCTCTCGTACTCCTTGATCGAGCTTCTCGTTCATAAACTCTGTTAAACTCATAAGTCATCAAAGTTCTCCATCTCTTTAATCCTAAAGCTCATCAGAACCTCCATAACTCTTGTTATGAACAGGGAATCCAGGGGAGGGCAGTGCTGAGGGTTACGCCATCTGACCAGAGCACAGATTAGCACGCTGATGCGCACCATAGCGCACACGGACATGCCTGCACGCAGGTATACACACACACACAACACACACAGGTTAGTCTGCAGGTGAAATCCAGAAGCCGTCAGCTTGGTAGCCGCCCCCTGAGCACTTTATAATCCTAACCCCTTTTGGAATGAAGTGTCTATTGGCCGCTGGGATGTGTTCATCAAAGCGCAGCCGGAGAATAGATGTTACGCTTAAATCACCGCACGGTGGACTGTGGTCGGGCGACGCCGTCTCCTACTCTCAAAGTTTGGAGAGCGTTCAGCGTTCACTCCATACTCGTGCAGTTGGAACAGGGCAGCAGAGCCTGGTGTGGTGCAGAATGAACACGTCGTGCGTTTTCTTTGGTTTCACGTTCATTTTGCTGATTAGCGGGTGTTTCGAACAGTGACGGCTGGATTTCATTCCACAACGTGTCACTGAGTTTCCAGCGTCCATATGCGTTGCTACACGGGGTACGTCAGGGGTGCATCAGAGTACAGAGCACCACAGCTACACACTTAAACACATACACACACATACGCGTACGTACCCCCGCGGCAAGAAACTTCATATATTATTTATTAAACATAATACTTACAACTACACACACACACAGACACACACTCACACTCACACACACACACACACTCACACACACAGGGAGGCAGAAAGACATAAAAATAATGAAAGTCGACGCACCAGCCCAGAGGCAGTGGAACACGTCCTCAATTTGCCATTAAGGTGAGATTGCACCGTGCGGCTGATATTACCTTCGCTTGGAGGTGGTGTGTGTGTATGGTGTGTGTGTGAGTGTGTGTGTGTATATGTGTGTGAGTGTGTGTGTGGTGTGAGTGTGTGTGTGTGTGAGTGTGTGTGTGTGTGTGAGTGTGTGTGTGACACCTGGAGCCATACCCTTACTGACTGTAGATAGCAGTGTGCTAAAGGCCAACCTGAGTGAGTGGATGTTAAGGAATTCACACACGCACACACACACACGCACACACACACGCACACACATACATCTTACCGTGTGCATCTCGGTAGTAAGCGTGGGTGACACTGCGGAATCGCTCCTGTCCAGCTGTGTCCCAAATCTGAGGAGGAAGATATCGTTTTTCATCATGGTCTTGGTCATCATGTTTCAGCTGGTCTGAACAGCAGGATTTTTACGCGCACAGAAACTAAAGCAGCAGACTGCAGTCTGCCTCACTGCTTTGGCTGAACCAGGTGTATAACTGGTAAACCTAACCATGGTCCATTAAGTAGACGTTTATTTTCAGGAGGCTCTGCAGTTATAAGCTGTTAAGTGGCAGCACTAACTTAACATGAACACCGTCAGTCTGTGAACACCAGTCCGTTATTTACGCAGACACGGTGGCACTCGCTGTCCTCCACATAATGGAGATCGCAGCCGATACGGATCTACGTGTGTTTACAGCGCCCCCATTCCTCTGAGGGAGCATGACAGCAGACAGAGAGACAGGATGGAGGCATGGGGTCCGCTAACTCCACTACTAAAGAAAACACACATAAGAGAATGGAGCAGATCGTATCACCAGAGATTGAGGAGCTCAAAGGGAGACAGAGAGAGAGAGAGAGAGAGGGATGGGGAGAGAGAGAGAGAGCGAGAGAGGGATGGGGAGAGAGAGAGAGAGAGAGAGAGAGGGATGGGGAGAGAGACAGAGAGAGAGAGAGAGAGAGAGGGGGGATGGGGAGAGAGAGAGAGACAGAGAGAGAGGGATGGGGAGAGAGAGACAGAGAGAGGGATGGGGAGAGAGAGAGAGTGAGAGAGAGAGAGGGATGGGGAGAGAGAGAGAGAGGGACAGAGAGAGAGAGAGAGATGGGGAGAGAGAGAGAGGGATGGGGGAGAGACAGAGAGAGAGAGGGATGGGGAGAGAGAGACAGAGAGAGAGAGGGATGAGGAGAGAGAGAGACAGAGAGAGAGGGATGGGGAGAGAGAGAGAGAGAGACAGAGAGAGAGAGGGAGACATTGAGATAGAGAGAGACAGAAATAATCACTTTTGTGAAGGCTTGTCAGAAACACCCACGGGTGTATTAGAGGAGCATTCATTGTGAAAAACAATAAGATAAAACAACAAAAGATGTTGACGGAAAAAGGACGCCTTGAAACCCCATGAAAGAGCGAGCAGCACAGCCTGAGGAAGGGAGATAAACCAGCAGTGTGTGTGTGCATGTATGTTTATGGTTATGTGTGTGTGTGTGTGTGTGTAATCTATGTGTGTGTGTGTATGGTTGTGTGTCTGTGTATGCATGTTATCTATGTGTGTGTGTGCGTGTGCGTATGAACGGCGTTCGCATCAAAGGAGAAAGGCCTAATGAGGACGATAGAGATTCACCTTTCAGCGTCCCGCCGCGCCCCCCCCCCCCCCGCGCCCCCGCGGCCCCCCGCGCCGGCCCGGCCGCCCCCGGCGCGCCCGCGCCCGCCCCGCCCGCCCCCCGCCGCGGCCGCCCCACACCCCCC
>JAOPJJ010000134.1:4942942-4954923 GCA_027122795.1 Enchelyopus cimbrius
CACCCCCCCCCCCCCCCCCCCCCACCCGCGCCCCCCCCCCCCCCCACCCCGCCCCCCCCCCCCCCCCCCCCCCCCCCGCCCGGCCCCCGGCCGGGCGGGGCCGGCCGCCCCCGGGACTCCTTCGCTATCCATGTTTGTAAAATCCCGAACAATATAGTGCATTACTTCGTATGGTCTCTTTCCGACTTTTGTTCGGTTGGCAATTTTGTTTCAAAATTCAGCATTTCTTTTTTTATACATGCGACAGCTGGGGAAATCACGTCGCTACCTCTTGATTGCCTCCGAGCGGGGGTGAAAGTCTATAAACGCTCCAAAATGGGGCTTCTTCCGTGCCGTCGTGTGGCGGCGCAGCGGCTTGAAGAAATCCATATCCCAAATTGTCGTTGCTAGCGCCGGGGTTGGCACAGTAAAAGCCTGCTGATGGCTGCTAGCATGGGGCAAGCTAATCAGCGTTGGAGAGCCTCCTAACAAACAATGTCTGGCTGTGCCGCTGAAGTGTTGTCGGGTTACTTAATGCCACGTGTAGCCGCGATGCTAACGTGCAGATGCTATAGGAGGATTTGCAGTGGGTGTTGTTTTAGTTTTTTTCATTGTTGTCGTTGTTCTTAGGTGTCCGCTTTAGTTATTACGCAATTATTATTTCTTGTTTGTGGTTTGTCCGCGCAAACACCAAACTAGTAAGGGCTTTGCGACAACAATAGTTGTTAAATATTTAGCAGTCATGCTCAGGATATCGCATCATAGCGTTATGCAAGGCCTGCCTAAACCCTTTTGTTCTAGTTAGCTTTTGTAGAATTGTTATTAATATTGGATTTTCCATACATTGTTAATATTGCTCTCGAGAATGTTAGAGACTGGGCAGCTCAGAAACCAGGCCGTAATCTGCTGAACGGTTTGAACGCGCTGCTTAAATGTACCGGCCGGTGTCTGGCTGCTGCCTACATGCATGCTAGCAGAGCCGGGAAAGAACGTCCAAGCCCAGGTACACATAGCATAACACAGCCACCAAAGATACAGTGAACCACACGTCATGGATCGCCATGAGGGTCGTGACCACTCAGGGCGGCTGGTAGCAGCGCCGGAGGACCCACCAGTGCACTTATACACCCCCCCCCCCACACACACACTCACACACACACACACACACCCCATGCCCTGTTGCCCAAGGGCACTGGCTGGCGGAGTGGAGTTGTGTGTGTGTGTGTGTGAGTGAGTGTTTAAGTGTGTGTGTGAGTGAGTGTTAAAGTGTGTGTGTGTGTGTGTATTTAAGTGTGTGTGTAGGTTGTGGGGTGGTCGGGGGGGCAGCAGTAGCTGACCTTTAGTCGAAAACACAAACTATGGACAGAACCCCCCACCCCCACCCAGCCCAGCCCTCAGTCAGCCTCCCTGAAATGACAGATCCATGTTGCTGTGAGGCAGCCGAGCGGACTGTACAGGACCAGCCAACCCGTCCGTCTCCCAGTCTGTCTCTCTGTCCCACACTTTATTTCTCCCTCTCTTTATCGTACTCTCTAATGCTTAATTTCTCTCTCTCTCTCTCTCTCTCTCTCTCTCTCTTTGTGTTACTCTGCCTCACGCTTTCTCTCAGTGGTTTATCTTTTATCCTATAGACCTGCCCTCATTCTGTGGGATTCATATTTTTAATCCACTGGGGGGGGCTTATGTAAGAAACAGGGTGGGTTCAGGGATTAAGAATACAACCCATGGGAGAGATGTCCGAAGGGGTGGGGGGGACTCACGTTTCACAGGACAACCAGAGGACATACTAGTGTTCGGTGAATCTGCGTAGTTCAATGTGTATTTCATTCCTAGTACAAAACTTGTATAATAAGTGTTGAGATGACGGCGGTGCTTTAGTGTGTGCTTGAAACTGGGAGTTTAATGAGCGTATTAAAAAGAAATAGCATGTCCAAGAAGCGGTATTGATCAACTCGAATCATGGCAATGAATTAGTAGTCTTTGGGAGAATCTAAACGCCAGAAAATGTTAACGTTAATGTGTGTCGCATTTGTGCATAAATTAACATTACCATTATTTAGCAATAGACAAGAAAATAAACATCTACTGAAAGCAGTAATGGCATGGTGTTCCTTTTCACCCGGGGCTTTTCTGCAAGCATACACAAAATCAATTCATGTCAGACAACGTTTACAAATCAACTTGGGTGCTCAATAATTCAGAAACGTGCGCGTTAGTAGTTTAGAATCTTTCTCGATACGGACTTCTTTCCCAAGAACCTCTCCTTTGCCTGAACAGTCCAAGACTCGAGATTGATTCTTCTTCCACATCGTTGCATAACATCCACTCATCTCTCCGTAGAATTGGGCGATGCCTCCGCTATGAAAACGGGCCGTCAAAAAGGATCGGAGACGCCAGTGTGCGGAATGTGAAGCGTGCCAGCCTGTGCTGCGCACCGCCAGTTATGCTAATCACACACAACCCAGGGAATAACAAGAGAGCATTATTCAAATGCCGGCACGCGTCTTTCCCCCACCCTTCCCATCCTCCGAGACATGACACTGCATGTCGCTGCGGCGTGGAGCTTTAGAGGTGAAATACCGTGAGAAATAGCATATCTTATCTCACGCCTCGGATGAGTCAGGGTATCTGGAAATAAAAGTTGCGGTTCCAGGACCGGCAGAGGCTCATGGGGGCCAGAGAGGGGTTCTATGCCTCTGGTTGAGCTTTCCTGTTCCTGTTGCACGCCCGACCCCGCCGGAAGTGTCTGAATGCCTGGATGAAAGGCAGAACGGGAAGGGCTAGTTATAGTTACCCACCACATTGAGAGGCAACAGGTTTGAAAGGTGCTTTACTAATGCACTCCACCGCTATTTACTAATACTTGCCGTGCTTTACGACACTTTTATCCCCTCCTTAAGGAGCAAGCCGGGCGGCTCTTGGTCAAAGGTGCATACGGGTATAGACTCTTTCATTAGGGAGACAAACACCATAACCTCTAGATTTTCCTGCATGTTGTTGTTGTTATTATTGTTGTTGTTATGTATGTCGGTGAACAGAGTAGTTCTCAAACCTGTGTATTTACGTGCCCTGCTGAGGAGGCGGATGAACGTGTGTGTATGTACTTTAGGGCTCCTTTCTTGGGTTCACCATCTCGTTTAAGGTCTGTGTTTGTTGTGTTTTTAAGTTGTTGTGGAATTCGGCAGGGCTTGGGTCACCTCCCTACCTTTGCCCTCACTATTCGTTTCCATTCCCGTTTAGCCCGTTCATATTTTCCAACATTTCGACGCTCAAAGTCTTTATTATTTCAAGAGTACGAGAGCCCGTTTAGACGACTCCCTTTATAGCGTTTTTCAAGTGCATTGACCACAAATCTGAGATTAGCTGACGCTCACGGGCAAAAAGCCCTGAATAGCGACGGTGAATGTTGCTACCGATATAAAAACGCTAAACGGGGGAAACGTGACCTATATGACTATATTATGCTAATATCGTCAAAAAAATAAAAATAACTCCTGTTTTGTGGCTCAGCTGAGTCCATCTTAAGCACATTTCATTGGAAGCTGCTCGCTGCCCTCCCCTGTGGTGCAAATGGGCTGCGTTTGCGTTACTTTTGCAATGCGGGGGGCCAGGTGTGACCCAGGCATGAACCTTCTCCAGTGTGTTTGCTCCACTAAGTGCCGGGCACAACTAATGTTATCCCCAGGGATCTGAAACTAAAAGTAGCTAGAAATAATAATAATAATAATGCTAACAGTAAAAAAAAATGGCCTCTATAATAAGCATGACTGCATCACGTTCATTGGATTGCCCTGCAAGAATGCAAGAATAAGAATGTGTCAGGGGGTTAAAAAAGGAAAACTAAACGATGGATGGAGCAGAAATACAGACACACGTGGTTTGAGCCGCAGCCCGGTAAAGCAGAATGCCGTGATGGCAGAGGTTGGGATCTGTTCTCTGTGGTATGATTGGTTTTCTGGGATAGGGGGGGTGGAGAGGGGCACGACCCATTTGGTGTGTGTTGCTGAAAGATTACAGACAACCTTCCAGCAGGACCGGGAGGCTAAGTCATCCACCAGAGATTGTTTATCCACGTCTTTATCCCAGTCTTCATCTGCAGGGCCACAACAACAATGTCTTAAAGCAGGACTTTAAAAATACTGCTTTTTTTCTGGACTCATTTCCTGGAATGTTCTGTAGATTCAATTTTATTTTTTTGCAGAATGGGGCATTAGGGCACATACGCAAATGTCAAGGATTTACCATCAACATTCCAGACCATGTCATTTTAAATCCCCTGGTTAGGTCCCCGTTGAATGTTCTCACCCAGTCATTAAATAAGAGAGAGTGAGCGGGCGAGTAAGAGAGAGAATGTCACCATCATCATTAACAGCAATAAAGGAATATTAATAATGCAGAGGCCTAACACAGTGTAGCTGTATGTAGCTCACTGGCTTCTCCAGTGATATTTTTTCAGGTCCCCCCGCTGCCCGCCGGTGCCAAGGGCTAATTAGCAACGTCCACTTTCACAAGAACGAAAGCAGTGAACGCTGCCTCCTCTCGCTGGCCATCTTGAATGAACACACGTTTGCTTTCCGCAAACGCGCTGTTCCGCTTAGTGGACAAGCCTCGTGAGACCATCCTGCCTGCGGATGTTCCAATTTTGTCTCTCTCCGCAGATGAGTCCGGCCATGAGCCCATTGGAAGAAAGAAAGAAAAAAAAAGATAAGATCTTTGAACGGAAAGTTCCTGCTTTGCAAGAGAGAAGAGAGCCAGTGCATCACTTTGTTATTTAATCCGCTTAGAGCTTTTTTGAACAACAAATGGCCGTGCCCTCATATGGAAATCAACCCTGACCAAGGGTGGATTGATTTGATCAGTCACCAACATGCAGCGACAACAGACGCTTGGAAGTCATTGGCCGGTTGCTTCAACTTTCTGTTGAAGTTTTGAAAGTAAAATAATGAAACAGTTCATAGACCTCCATTGGAACGGTGTGTGAAATGTGAAACTTAATGTACAACAAATAATTTATTATCTTTTCTATGTATTCTCAGCAACAACAATACATACCCATAAATGTTTTGGAGGTATGTGGGAACTCTAAAAACATACTAAACACTGGCACCGTATCCAGAATGTTCTAAGAAGGTGTTTTCATTGACATGCAATCATGTTCAAATCCCTGGCATTCTCTCCTTAGCCCTTTAACTGTGTCACACTTTACTCATTAAATCTGTCGCATCCTATTCTTATCCTTCTATAAAAGTGTGCCATACGACAGATAAATCAGAAGCGGTTGTAAAACGTCGGCTTTGGCATTACGACCCCTCTGAGTCCTAGAATTTACGGTGTTTTGTTTTAATGCGAAGCTCGGTAATGTACTCACTGTTTTGCAGGCCTATAAAATCCCATATGGGAGATGGATTCATCAAGCTTTTTAAACTATGAATCGGGGCTCGGTCGATAAACCGCAGTATCTCAGTAATGCAGCCCCTCTCCTAATGGGATAATAGTCATGGATTTCTGCTGAAGTCAGTTTCTTTATATTTATCGTAACGGTATCATCAATCAACAGGGCTGGGCTGACATCTGTAAGCCTTGTTAAATGCCTAAATAAGGGACCTTTGAGCCGTCGTCGTTTCACGCCTCTATTTCTGTCTGTGCACATATACCTTTAAATGGCCCCAAAGCATTCGTACTACAATTTGGCTGATTAGCTTGTTAGTCAGGAGCTCTCACTCATTTATTACAATTAGCAAGCAGCTTTCTGTTTGTCCACCCACTGTATTTGGTGATTGGATGCTGTTTTTAAGATTTGCTGGCATGGTCCCTTAGCACTGTTCCCTACGAGCAAGATTGAGCTTGCGCTTGAACAAAACTGTAGAAATTATGTTCTCCGGTGATACCAGGGTCTCCGTGTACTCCCAGAAACACAGTGTCAAATGATCGTGTTTAGCTTCTCATAATTCTAAACAATCCTTATACAGCTTGACCGATTAAAGAGTTTGGAGGGTCTCTTGTAAACAGAATGGTCACTGTTTACGGCCCGGCAGTGGTACCCCACTGTGCGCAATTCTCCCTCCTCCTTTATGCAGGGCGCCGGGCAACAGGGGGTCCACGGAAAAAAACAGGGTGTTGGAGGACCAGAGGTCACACACCTGGGGATTTGTTTGGTCGATTTGTTTTCTGGAAACAAGAGCAGGGACCGATCGAGCCCTCGAGGAGAGGACAGGGATCCAGGGACTGGGATGAGATGGGGGTTATATGTGCTCTCGCTCAGACCGAGATCCAGCCAGCACAGGCATGCACAAAGTAGAGCATTGAAGGAGGACGTCCCGACAAACCATTTGTGATTAACAACGTGCATCGGTGCGCATGTAGCTGCTTGTAAAAGGTACAGACACAGGATGTGCTCAGCTTCTGACAGGCTCAAGTCGAAAGAGTGCGGTAACGTTTTGTAGATGACAGAATGAACTGTTGAACCTTTTGATTCTTTTTTTCCCCCATCAAAAATGATGGGACTGGTTCTGGCTTGGTTCGTTTGGTTGTGGGTTTTATTATCTGTCTTACGCATGCATGAATTTTTAAGCACTCTAGATAGCGGCGTATAGTTTCAATGTCGTTTTCTCAGTGTGTTTGGATGGGGATTCAGATCGGACATTTTTGACACACAAAAGCCGCTTTCAGCCAATCAGTGATCTTTTATTTAAAGCTGTTTCTACGCCACTTTTTGTCACACTCTGTCACTTGCGCCTCCCACGGGAGAAATTCTTTGTTCAGCGTCAGCTAAAGTTACCAAGCTACCAAACACTGTCAGAGAAGCGTTCCATTTTACAAATCTTACAGAAAAAATGTGATGTGAATCAAATAAAAAAAACAACCAAAGCGGTTAAAAAAAACAAAGGGTTACGTCTAAGCTTTTAGTTGAAACATCAGCGACGCAGCCCGACTGAGCTGGTGCCTTTTCAAGAACAGGGCGCATGTCAGGAGTATTTTATACCCTCCCTGCAACCTTTCCAGCCGTTTACTACCCGATGAATCGTCTTTAACTTCATATACAGATAAGGATTGTTTTAATTTGGTGTTTTGAGCGTTGGCTAGCTTCCCTGCTGGTGGACTGGCTTCAAGAAGATGGATGGAATGAATGTAAAGTCAATGATTATCCATCTGACTAAAAAAGATAGTCACTCCCTCCCCCCAGACCCCCACCGCTGAAGACGTAATTTAGAGCCCATGTCGGCTGAAATCAATACAAAAAAAAAGATAACTCAGAGATGGAGGAGGTCCGGCAAATAGCAAATGGCCGACGCCTTGGTTTCCCCTGATCCATCTTGAATATTTTCAACCGGCTCAATCTTGATGTCGAATATTTTCTACGGCTTTCCCGGTGGCTCTGCATTAGATTGCATGGGGGAAGTTGCGATAGTGGGAAATGGTGGGACATCTTCCTATCGTCAGCTCCGACCTGTGCCGGGCTGCCAAGGTCAAACTTATCTCCTTGGGCGATAACATTGACCCCCCCGTGGCCCTGCGTTGCAAGGCATGTCAGAGGATCGAATGCCTGTTTTGGAACAGAGGCGTCGGCGAACATTTATGCATCTCCGTCACCCCCCCTGGCATCCCTTTCGCGCTTCAGCTTTCCGGAGTCCATGTGGCAGAAAGTTTTCTTAAGCCGTTATATGATGATTGTTCTATGAGAGAAAGTGTATTTTTTTGCGTAAAGCGTACGTTGTATCACAGGGTCGCCATGTCAACGGAGTGATGGAGAGGTGTAGCTTGTGACGGTACTGGTTTGGTCCTTCAGCTTCGTCACCACAACACGTTTGTTCCAACAGAACTGGGATGTGGCCCGGAATTCAGTTTGTCGCTCTCTGAGATGTCTGATTAACTGATGGCAGTGCACAGATGGGAGCCACCTAAAATGAGAGCTCTACTGATGGAATAATGGAGGTGTACATGCTGATCTGGATGAGGGTGGTCACCGGGGGAGAGGGGGAGCCGTTGGTTACCATGGAGAGCGAATGCTGTTGCTGAAATTAAAGGCCACTTATTTTTATAGTTATTCCTCCTCCTCCGCCTGATCACTTAAAGGTACAGTGTGTAGGATTCTGTTCTGAAATCAAGTGAGATATTGATTATATTATAATCATGCTGAAGAGATGTTTGTCCTTTCTTGGTTATGTTAAAAATAAAATGTAGATATAATACACTCGTTATGGTAAGGAAAACACAATTCTTTTTTTCATGGGATTATAAACGTATTAAAATGAACTTCTGAATATTATATTGCATCTCTGCCAAATCTCCTCAACTAGATGCCACTACATTCTGCAAGCTCCAGTGTTAAGGCTTCAAAAATTAAATAAACATAATTATTGATTGATAAGCTTCGCAGCTTATTAATCAATAATTATTTCAAAGTTTGAACAATCTGCGGCAGCAATCTTGAGGGAACTTTTTCAACAAAACAATTGGGTAACAACATGCATCATTTGAATGGATATTTATTCATTATAATTCAGTTCACTGAAATGAAGAGCCTTCATTTTCTGGACTCTTGCACTCGTGTCTAATTCTTGATCTGATGCAGCAACGTTTGAAGAAGCAATACACCACATTTTTGAACATCCATAAAATTATCTCATCTGAAATAAAACCAAGCAGGCAAACCTCTCTGAAAATGGCATCGCAGCGATAGCATCATACAGAAACATGCATTAAAACATATCAATTACATCATTCACTGATGGATTACACTGTGGATCTAAAGACGGTAAAGTATCTTTTTTGGGCTTGCATTAATGTGACTGGTGGAAAAATGTCAAACCTACCATCCATTTTTGTTGCCAGGAAAAATGTCAGGAATTAATCAAAGAGGGAGTATGTTGGCGCGTCATGGAAGTGTTTACTAAAATGTGATGTTTTTAAAATAATGATCGTAAAAATCTCATTTAATAATGATGTGTAATTTAATGTGACAAGATGCTGTGAATGAAGCCAAAATGTCCGGAGCAAACCGTAACAATTACACCTATGTTGCATTTCAATTTAACCGGCCATTAAATCTCATTCCATTGTTTGACAAACAAAAGCTAAGCTAGACTCTGACAAAGCCCCTTCACAAAGGCGCCCAGCAGAGAAAACATTCTTACAAGGCGCTTCTTGGATGCCAGTCAAAATGTTTTTCATTTTTTCTCAGAAAGCACGGCATGCAGGCCGCATCGTTACACAATGCCTAAAAAAAGCAAAACAAATGGCCAATTATAGAATCAAAAGTCGCCATTTTGTGGTAGATTTGTACCCTTATGAGAAGCTTTGGCGTCAGGGCGCAGGACTGTTGTGTGTGCTGCAGCAGGTTAGCAGGAAGGCTCACTGGCACGCAGCTGTTGTTAATCACCGTTATTAGTCCGTCCATCAACGATATCACGTGACTGGCTCATATCGCCTTCTGACGCCATGCTGCTGTTACTGTTGGTTTTTCTGTCGCGTTGTTCTCATTAGGGGTCCTACGAAATCCGTACGGTGTTCGTTAGTATCGTACATGTTTCGAGCCTTGTGATTGGCTCCCCCCTTTGAGCATTTTCAGTGCATTTTTCTGATTTGTAGCGTAATGATTGAAACCGTTGCCCCCATGAGCTCCCTCCACACACTGTACCAAAACACCACATTGGACATGTGTAGCGGCCATTTGACCAGACTAACAACATCATACCATACGTGGCGGAAACATTCCTCCTTCCCGTAATATAAACGGCCGGCCTCTGGCCTTGGTTACTAATGTAAAATGGATCACACCGGCAGTGCCCTGAGGCTGAGGGGCTGCTTCTTGAATTCTAACCCCGACCAAATATGCATGGTCCGACCTCAATCCCTCATGGCGAGAAAAATCCCAAAACATGGACTGCTTTGATGTTTACATAAGGCCACGCTAGCTTGCTTTTTATTCGAGTTTGTTTCTATTCCGCTCGGCCGTTTCCTCTTCGGAGCAATAGGTCTAATTTATCTGCCACTGTCCTTTTTTCCCGGCAGGAAGTGATTGCTATCCTTGGCGGCGATCCAGAGTATGAAAAGGGGCAGGAAAGGGAGTCCAATCTGTGATTCTAAAAGTGATGATGTCACCCGTTTGGTAATATAATAACATTCCACCGAGGGATTTCATTTATTGATGTCATTAAAGACGTTTGGTTTCCAAGCAACATAACGGTCGCACATTCCTTTTTATGATCACTTTGGTCCATCTGCAGTTGTATAACGCTAATAGGCCTGGTGGCACAGAGTATGACCGCTGGTATGACCGCTGGTTAAAAAGGACTTGTATGTTGTGTACTTATGGGTACAATGAGAACGGCAATGTTCCCCGGCGATGGAGAACGCGTTATGATGATGGAGTTTCACTCGTACAGCATGTTGTTAGTTTCCTCTGTCTCGCAGTCTAATTAAAAGAAAAAGTTTAAGTTTTCATATGCTAACCTTTGGCAGCAGTAAAAAGAAATAATAGAATTTCTTCTGCCGTTATGCTTCAGCAATGAGTGAACACTAGTCTTGCCTTAAAAGGAGCTCAAACGCTGGTTCTTACGGTGAAAATGAACACTTGACTTCAAGAGCGGCATATGGTACAGAGAGCAGAAGGTATGTCATGATTGCTTTCTGTTGATTACTATTGACGTGCTCATTTTTGGGTTTGTTTTTCAGCTCGGCTGGAACCTCGAGCAATACTTTTGATTTAATAGTGTTTCTATAAGAATTGAATTGAGCCCAGATGCCACTCTAGTCCACTCCAGTCCACACAAAAAAAAACACAAATGTGAATCAGAATATAATTACTGCAAGTCAACTGTGTGTAGCAAATCAAGAACCATCCCTTAAAACAAACAACATAAACAAAAACATGAAGAACACATCACAACATAAACAAAAAAGGCCCACACTTGCATAGCTCAAGTCTTTCACCTTCGGGTTGCAGGGAAACTACATTACCCAGGAGGCATGAGCTGAGCTGTGTCTGCTCTGTGTGTTTCTGCAGGTTAAGATGTCTGGTGAAACAGCTGGAGCGAGGGGAAGCCTCTCTGGGGGACCTGAAGAAGAACCTTGAGTATGCTGCCACCGTGCTGGAATCGGTCTACATCGAGGAGACGAGGTAAAGCCCGGCAGAGCCGCAGACCGAGGGCCGCTACCGAACTACCGAACTACCGAATCTCAGCGCCGGCGACGGCTTTTTTCCTTTTCAACTCCTCTGGGTCTTAACCGAATGCAATTTTGTGTCATGCGGAGGGACGTGGCTGCACGGCGCTGATAAAGCCCGCCCGCTTATAGGAAATCTGATAACCTTTCATTTAGCCAACCTCCAGACCGCTCAGCAGAGGTCATGACCAATGACGTCACCGTTAAGATTTTTCAAACCGATTTGATTGTTTTTTTTTTTTTTTTTTGTAAAACCCAGGTTAGTCTTTTAGCCCTGTGTACATACGCCAGCCCCCCCCCCTGCCAGATACTGTATGATCTGGCTTATGGAATTATGTAAGACTGTAATCATCTGCGCCCGCGGAGCCAGATTATGATCGGCTTGGAGCGCCATGACAACAACGGGATAATAATGAGCGAGCCATCCAGCGGGCTCCGTGGCCGTGCGTTGCGGTGATTGGCCCCTGCTGACGACCGCAGGGGCCCCCGCGGACGGGTCGGCTCTGCGGTATTGACTGCTGCGATAACAGTGCAGTCATGTCATTAGGGCTGAGCTCCAGCCGGAGAGGCGGCGCGTCGGAGCAGCTTGTGATGTAGTGAATTCTGCTCGCCAGTCACAGTGCGCCTCCGTAGCCTTTATCCGAATCATGTGGTACAATTCATTTAGCATTGATTTCTTTCTTTGTTTGCTTTCCTTCACTCCACGCTTCGATACTACCTCCCTCTTATTGCCTGCTGTCTCCTTCCCCTCCATCCCCTCCATCCATTCCCTTCCATTCCTCCTTCGCTCAATCATCCTCTCCCCCTCCCTCCCTCCCTCCCTCCCTCCTTCCCTCCCC
>JAOPJJ010000134.1:5490264-5502852 GCA_027122795.1 Enchelyopus cimbrius
CACACACACACACACACACACACACACACACACACACACACACACACACACACACACACACACACACACACAGCAGTGAGAGGAAAAGAAAACTGAGAGGCAGTGATGTCATGACTTTGGTGCATCACTGCAGAAGAACATCACTTCCTTATAGAGGTACAATGTCTGGGGGTTCCACTCCAACTAGATGAGTCATCAGTGAAGTCTTCTGTGGTGTGCAATGGATATACACTTCACAGTCATTATAGAGTCAAATCATGAGAAGCCAATCTCTGTGTTTAGAGAAGTGCTGCATTAAGGTTTAATGCTTTGCATACAAGAAAAAACACTTACCTCCCCAGCTCCTCTCCCATTTCATAGAACACCTCAACATCCTCCTGCCTGAAGCCAGCCATGTTGTGCTGTCGGTGGATACAGTATTGAGGAATGCCTTTGACTTATCTAAGGCAATGGAGACACAACAAAGCAATTCATCATACATTAAGAAAACTTGGGTCTTTAGACTGGCAACATAAACCCATATAGGGCCATGAGGTAAAAAAAACAACAACAAAAAACACACAGAATCTTTATAAATTTTTTCCCCACGTTTCAACTCCGAAGTGTTGAAATAACAGTCCTTATTTGGCCAGAGTCGACATAGCAAACATGTTTTTTTTACACATTCTGGCTAGTGAGGGAAAAAAGCATTCCAGTCTTACTGACGTCATTCCATTCCCTGGACCCCTGGTCTCAAATTAAAGGGTAACGGGTAACGACTATTTGTTTATGTAAACCAGAAAAAAAGAATATTGCAATAAAATGCTTACTGGTTGGTTTTCACATTGTGAGCACACTCTCGCTTATCACAAAGGACATAACAAACAAGATGTGTGTACACCAACATAGCATCTTAACAGCTTCGACAGCTTTAAAGTTATACATATTGTCACAATCGTGTGTGGCAAATTCCGAATACTCATTCAGATCGCTTCGAGAGGTCCCAGAGTAACTTCCAAACAAAGCTCTCAAATACGCTCGTAAAATGTATGCTACTAAAGACAATCAAGTGATTGCTAACGTGGCCATCTGGCTAGCCTAGCACTGGTTAGCACGTCGTTTGACGTAAACTTTAAAGCACATCCATACGCGGCCCATGACATTGTAACTACACGCAAGTATACGACAAAGAGCTACATCGAATAATAACAAAACGTATCGATAATGTGGCAGGACTTACATTATGTCTGGCGAGGAGTGCGGCATTCCCTGATCAGAGTTGAGTAACGACTCCGGTGGCTAGTGAAGTAGGAGGACGGACATATGGAATGACATCATGCTGAAGTGAATCAACTCGACTGTGATGTACGTAACTAACAAGTTATAGCAGGTTAAGCAATGATATAACGTGAGGGGGTTAAAGCCGTCTCGGGAGAGTAATATGTGGCTTTTAATATGAAACATGTAGGTGACCGAAGCAGTTAACTGTTTGCATTGACACATAAAAGGGGTAAACATTGCGCCTTAAGCGTCTTTGACAAGTTTCTGTTTTGTGATAATTCATCGATGTGTTTGCCACACTATTTTGGTGATAAATAAAAACCAAAAGGTGAGTTCCCTGACCGGGAATCGAACCCGGGCCGCGGCGGTGAGAGCGCCGAATCCTAACCACTAGACCACCAGGGAAGCTGACTGCGGAGGTAGTTCACAGCTTTTTCTAATTGCAGTACTGCACTGAACTCGTACCATGAACCGCTGAAATGTGATCATATATTTAATTTGTAGGCCATGATTAATCGTCTATTCATCAGCCTACACAGTGTGAGGCACCGAGGCGCACGTGGTTGTTCTTTAAACAACCACGTTTAAAGAAGCCCCGAATTACGTAGCCCGCGACTCCACATTTTTCCAAGCGACTTGTAAATACAAGGCCAAAGTCGCGTATTATAAGCGGACTTGGCAACCATGAAGAATCGTGTTTTGATCGACATTCAAATGGACCTAATCAAGCGATGGTTGCCCTCTTGCTATAAATCCAACAACCAATAATAACCTTACTGCAGAAAGTGGGCGGGTGTAACAGCCCAAACAGCTGGTGGCCGCACTCCGTTGGTGGGCAGAGTGGTGGATCGGGAAACCATAGGGACACAATAACAAGCTAACCATCATGGACTGGGGCCCGATAAAAGTCATATGGGCGGCAATTTTAATCAAAAAGGTAACACGCCGAACTCGTTTGTTTTCGGAAACAATATATCCCTACGGCATGACAACACGATAGTGGTCGCAGTCGTCCTTCTTAATCCTATGTGTAATGATTAGCTTGCTTGCGCTGCTAGCTTGATAGCCAACCGGGCTCGTGCACACAACGTTTGTGTTGATGTTTTTGTTTAGCTCATCGGAAAAGATGAGAAGTCGCGTGCGTGTCTGTATTGCCTACAGTGCAACTGCAACTACTAGCTTACCACTACTGGTGGTCAACATTCAAGCGTTGTACATTTTGACATGAAACCAATGCGCCATTAATAAATGTGATTTTTTGGTGATGTGAAACATTCAGAAACCAACCTACCAAATGTGTTTTCTTTTACTTTAGCATTGTATTGTTAATGCGCCTTAAATTGATAACCAATATAAGACAAACACGTGACTAATACGGATCTTTAAACCATCTACGGTACTTACTGTGGTTGTTTTGTGTGTAATATATTATTATATTGTTATATTGATTTATAGGTCGTAGGTGAGTATGGTATGGCTCATTTCAACGACAAAGAAAACAGCAAAGGAAAAGATTACTGCATTTTCTTCAACTCCCAGTGGGCACATCTACCCCAGGACCTCAACAAAGCAGTACGTTAAATAACAGTTCAGAATTTAAAAACCAATCAATTAACCCATACAATTCCAGCCTTTCAACTTTTTTTTCGGATATCCTTTGTGTCCATCCAGTCCCGTCTCCAGATTCATGACCTCACAGGGTCGGTCCTGTGCTCAGCCTCTGAGGTGCCGGATGGGGGTTTCCCTAACCGCATTCCCATGGTGATGAGGGGCAACTGCACCTTCTATGAGAAGGTGCGACTGGCCCAGATCAATGGTGCTCGGGGTCTGCTAATTGTCAGCATGGACCGGCTGGTGAGTGGGGCGTGTTTTATTTGTAATCTTTAGCCTGCGCACACACAATCAATACAAAAAATGTGAAGATGACATTAGGGGTTATTGATAAGGATAGGATGGATACAACTGTATCTACATAAGCAAGGCAATGGGGTTATTAGGTTATTAGATGTTCATAATGTACTCCGTTTTGAGCTATTTGATCACTATGCTTCTTCAATATGCTAAATTAACTTTTTATTACAGACGCCACCAGCTGGAAACAAGACCCAGTATGAGGAGATTGATATCCCCGTAGCACTGCTCAGCTACACTGACATGCTGGATATTAGCAAGGTAAGGAATGATTAACACGCAAGGCCACGGGGGTGAGGGGAAATTATGGAATGAATTACTATTTCCTTATTAGTGTTTCGGGAATGTCCGCGCAATAATGATCATACTATATGGTAAATGTGTTATCTATTGCAAAACAAATGCCAATTCAAATGGAACAAAACATGATATGAATCCTGGTAACCAACTTAAACTTGAAATGAGTACCGTAGTACTTTCAACTTCAACTCAAAAAATCCTTTATCTTAATTTTCCAAAAGAACATTTACTTGGCAGTTACAGCACCATCTCAAACATTGTCTTGATAATGTCTCTTTGTTTTCATTTGGTTACGTTGTTCTCAGTATCATGAGCAAAGTATCAAACTGTATAAAGTAAACGGTTTGATAAGACCATTCAAAAGAGCTGGTTGGGGAGCTGATGGTTTGGGTCTTGACTTCCCACTGGATGTTCTCTAAGTCTGTGTTGTGCTTGTGCTGCAGACCTTTGGGGATGGAAGAGAGGTGGCCATGTATGCACCCAAGGAGCCAGTGTTGGACTATAACATGGTGATCATCTTCATCATGGCCGTGGGTACGGTAGCCATGGGAGGCTACCTGGCTGGGAGCAGAGACACCAAAATGTATGTGGATTGGCGTTTGAGTTGGGGGAGGGTTAGTTTCATCCAAGCATCGATGAACGTTTCTTAGAATTTTTTGGTAAATGCAATGCTTTTTTTGTGTCGGCTGCTTAAAGTCTAAACCAAAGGCAATCCACTGGGAGAGCGAGTCCTTTCTTTTTTTGCCACGGCTTAATTGCTAAGTAGTTGTGCCGGAAAATGCTATTTGTGTTTGCAAGTTGTCAGCCAGTTCCGAGCCTTTGGCTGTGGGCTCTCTGCCCACATAGTAACCGAGTGGTCTGCTCTGTTACCATTGGCGACCCAGGCAAAGACAGCGTTGTTGTCATACGAGGCCAGTCTAGTGACTCAAGAGGTTCCCAATCCATTTGGCACCTCTACAGTTACCATAGTGACCAAACGCAAGGTTGGTTGGGGTCTCTGCTGGTGTAAAGCAGAAGAGAAGACGGGAGACGCTGATACAAATATGGGCAACGCATCTACTGCCTGCTTTTACAATAGCAAGAACACTCACTGGCCGCGGCATTTAGGTCAGTCTAGACCGCTGAGATTTTTTGACGGATGACCAGCCAGGGTTTAAAGGACAGAGATTTGGGTGACTATCTTTGTTAAGGTGCAGCTGTGTAGCTGATGGAAAAATCCACTCACTTTGCCCCTACAGGCGCTACATGAAACACAAACGGGACGACAGCAACGAGAAGCAGGACGAGGAGACGGTGGACGTCACGCCCATCATGATCTCTGTGTTCGTAGTCATGTGCTGCACCATGCTGCTGCTGCTCTATTACTTCTACGACTACCTGGGTACGCACGCGCAATGCGCACACTACAAGTTAATTGAACCAAAATATAGCCATTATGTGTAGGATGGTAGCTAGCCTAGCATCTACAAATGGCTGCTCTACTGCTGACATGTGTTTTCTCCCCGTGGGTTCTTTTTAGCCATCTGGGTGATATGCATCTTCTGCATAGCGTCTTCTGTTGGCCTGTACAGCTGCCTGTGGCCTTTTGTCCGAAGACTGCCTTTCTGCAAGTGCAGGTGAGGTCTTGAATTGAGTTGAACAATGTCGATTCAATCACTTGGTTCCAAAGATTTGCAGCGTAGACATCACTCACTCCTTTGGAGGTGGACACCCTTATACATCCATATTGTAATAATAATAAACATTTCATTAACAAACTGCATTCTCAGAATCTTGGACGCTGTAGAACCGGCCACTCATTTGCAAACATACTTTTTTTCTAGCAACCAATATCGAGTGTCTCCATTTCCCGCTTGTTACCCTTACACGCGCAGGGTCCCGGAGAATAGCCTGCCGTACCTCCACAAGCGCCCGCAGATCCGCAGTCTGCTGCTCTCCGTCTTCTGCATCGGAGTCAGCGTCACGTGGGCCGTGTTCCGCAATGAGGACCAGTGAGTCAAGGACGGACGGACGAACGGACGTACACACACCCACCCACACACACACACCCATGGCAGATCAAATGGAAAGGATAGAAACATGATCGCGGTACATTAGGGAAAGTGGTGGTCTAGCAACTCGCTGTCTGCACATCAAGATCTCCATTAGGTTGGCCAACTGGCCTCCCCTTCTGGTATCGTATGCTCCTGTAAACTAGCTTAGTTGTTACCGGACTATGGTGCATCCCGATGGGCTTCGATGATTCTGGCAGCACTAAAAGAGTAAAAAACGCATCCCGTTAATAAGCCTCCGTATTTCCCTGGTTATGCGGGAGCACTGCCACGCCCCCTGCAGGTGAACCCCCCCCACCCCCCGCTGTGTTCACGTACGACAGCCCCTGTTACAGCCAAATGTTTCTGTGTTGTAGGTGTGACGACAGGCTTATTTATCCGTGTGGATGTTGTTTTCCCCGTATGGATGTGTCTATTTTGGGCTGGACATGCGTGTCCCAGCATGGGGATGCGGGGGGGTGCTGCTTGGTGTTTGTGTCTACATACGGTGTGTCTGTTTGTTCCCCCCTCCAGGTGGGCCTGGGTGCTCCAAGACACCCTGGGTATCGCCTTCTGCCTCTACATGCTCAAAACAATCCGACTGCCCACTTTTAAGGTGCGGTCGCGTCGATGCTAGGCTAACACAGATTCACGTTGGCTGACGCGTGATCGTGTGTCGGACTTAATTCTGAATTGATATTCAGTTTTAGTGTTTTGGACGTTACCAGTCTTCCTCTTCTTCTTTGCAGGCCTGCACTTTACTTTTGGTGGTCCTGTTTGTCTACGATATTTTCTTTGTATTTATCACTCCCTTCCTCACGACGGTAAGAGAGAGGCTGAAAATTCCTGTTGTGCATCTGTGGTTGAATATTTCTGGGCGGCGGTGGTACTGAACCTCCTTGTCTCTCCACTACAGAGCAGAGAGAGCATCATGGTGGAGGTGGCGGCGGGCCCGTCTGACTCCGCCTCGCATGAAAAGGTGAGTTCCGTTTCAGTTAGCTTTGGCTACGGTGCTTCATTGAGTGTTGGTTGTTATCAGAAGGTTAGTGAGCCACTGGGTCAAACCCAGGCAGACACAAGTGGCTTTCTTGCTTCTGAATTATTTAAAGTCATCTCTCCAAATCAACCGTGACATTTAAATGCCAGGTTAGCTTAACCTAAAAACAATGGCACGGCCTTTGGAATACCATTTGACCAAAGTAAATGCAGACAGAGAGGATACCTCTGTTGCTACATGCTACACAAAGGGGAATGATGTAGCAGTTTTTGTACATATTTAGTTTTCACACATAATAGGCCTATAAATGTTTGCAATTGCTAAACACGTGGCATCTGTCTTGAGATCCTTCTGGGTTCAGGGCACGGAGCTTTTTGCCAAAGATCGATGCAACCTTTTTCAGGCCCGGTTGAAAATGATACAATCTCAGTTGATCCGGAACGTTGTGTTATTGTGACCCAGGCCCACGGTATGCTGCGAATATTAAATCATAACACACAGGCCAAAAAACTAAAACACGTCATGTTCCTACCTGGAATGGAACACTCAAATGAGAACATAAGCAGACATCGTGGTCATTTTTGATTAAGTTCAGTGAAGTTACGTACCGTGGCTTTAGTGGTTTATCTACCCTTTTTTTTAAGTTCTTTGCATTCTTCCCCAGCTTCCTATGGTGCTGAAGGTACCCAGGTTAAACTCCTCCCCTCTGGCGCTGTGCGACAGGCCCTTCTCCCTGCTGGGCTTCGGGGACGTCTTGGTACCAGGTAACTTAACGACTACTAAATGTGTTGTTGTTAATGCATCATTTGGTGTCTCTGGGGCGGTTGCTCAGTAATGATGTGGTCTATCCAGGTCTCCTGGTGGCGTATTGTCACAGGTTTGACATCCTAACCCAGTCTTCCAGGATCTACTTTGTGGCGTGCACTATCGGTAGGTACCCGTCCAGACTTGGGATTGTGAGCGGATTGGCAGTGAAGTGAATTTTTCAGTAAAAATTTCACTGGTTTGCTATACTATCTCTAGAATGGCGCTTCACAGCCTCTTCTTTTTCATTTGCTAATTTTTAGTCATATTGTATCAACTGTACAGTATCATACGCAACCACGGCCTGTACGAGTGGCTGCTTCCGTTTGACAGATGTCTTTTGTCCCGCCCTCTCTCAGCCTATGGGATCGGCCTACTGATCACCTTTGTGGCGCTGGCAGTGATGAAGATGGGCCAGCCGGCCTTGCTCTACCTGGTGCCTTGCACTTTACTCACCAGCCTTGCGGTGGCGCTGTGGCGCAGGGAACTGCCCCAGTTCTGGTCTGGGAGTGAATTTGTGGTGAATACCAGTTTGATTTGAGTGAACACTGCAGAACAACCCCCCTCACCCCCTCCCCTGACCCCCCCTCGTTAACAAAAAAAGCCCACCAGGACACACAGAAAGATCTATATTGTGCGCAATAAAGTAGAAATTCAAGTTGAGTAACAGCTTCAGATTTTTTTAATTTTTTTTTACAATTTCCGACGTACCAACAGATGCTCTCTGTAACCCCTGCCCCAAACCAACCCCCCCCTACCCCTGTCTGTCCTATTCCGTCTACTGCAGTCCCATGCTGCGGCCACGCCCGTCTATGAATGTCACTGCAGGTATCCTATCTTGGCGTGCCTTCGAATTTCTCTCCTTTGTAAAAAAAAATATCTTTAAACGCACTTACTTTCTTTTTTTGAGTCCCCTCCCCACCGCCCACCACCCCAGAGAGGAGCTTTCCCCGCTCTTTAGTTTCAACGCCATGGAAGCTAACGCACAACATTACGTATGGTTAAAAGGTCAACTCAAGGCACGGCTGTAGTGACACCTATTCTCACTACAGACCCCCCCCCCCCCACACACACACACACACACACGATTTGGCCAATGGCTGAAAGGACTCAAACCAACTAAAATTGTGGACAAAGGAATGACGTTATTTGATTGTCAACACCCCCCCCCCCCCTTTGTCTTTATCTTTAGCGCGTTTGTTCTTGGTCGTCCAAATTCTACATTGTGTTGTGTGCCAGGGCTGCGCCACAGTCCTCTCATCCCCAACATTGTGTTTTCCCTCCCTCCCTCCCTCTTGCAGCCTGCCATAGCGCACACGCCGGTTTACTGTACACAAACTGCGGCCCCGCCCCCAGAGGAGTCCTTGACCAATCCTGAGCCGCACAGCCCGGAGCCCACCAATCAGAGTGAGGACACTCAGGACATATCCCCCACCACCAAGAAAGCGGAGCATAGATTGGAATAAATTAAAAAAATAGAAAACTTCTAGTACGAGACTTTGAGTACAGCATTTTATATATATATTCACTGTTTTATTGGTTGTTACTTTTATTTCTCTGTGCATCAGAACCTTAATTGATTTCTAATGGACAATTTTCATCTCTGTGCAATGTTAATTACTACTATCAGAAAAGGAAACTGTTAATTTAGGCAGCTGGCTGGGCAAGGGGCCGGGGCCGAACAGCTGGGGTGAAACAGAACAGACCTTCACAATACTAAGGGCCCTCGCTCCTCTGTGCTTCACTGTGCGGTCTTTCAGCAACAAAGGGAACAAAGCTCTTAAAAATCTAGAAGGTTACGTAGCCGGTCAACACTACACCATATTGTTCAGATGATCAACTGATTGATATGCTCTGAGGAGCTGTACTTCTACATGCACACTGTCACAAAGGATAGTTTTCAAGTAAATAAAATGCTTTGTTTTTTTGTTGTTGCTTTGGCCAAGTATTTACTGTCATAGTAAAACAATTGTGGCTAAAGAGATTTGTTTACTTTTAACTAATGGTGTTAGTGGTTTATAAAACCACAAGTACCCAATGTATTTCTATTGTCCGGTGCATTTGGACTATTTTTTTGTAGCTTATTAGTTATTTTGGCATTTAATTTAAATTTGCATGCAATCATTTTTCTTGTATGGAACAACTAATATTAAATTGTTGTCCCTGTTGACATCACGTATCGGTGGAACGCCAGCTTGTCTTCATTATTTTGTTAGAATTATTTTGAGGATTGTATGCTGGAGGGCTGTGCCTAGTGATGCAGTCCAAAGTGCTTTTAAATTAGCCGAGAGTTCTCATAATTGCTCATCCTTTACTTTATTTTTGCACATGTTCTTAGTTTTATATTGTTATTATTCATAGCAAGGCAAGAAAACCATATACTGGTTTCCTTGCAGACACGCTTAAAAGTGTAAATGATGAGATTTCAGAATAACCTTTTATTCATTAGTAGTTGCTACGCTTCGAGTTTCAGTTGGCTCTCCCAGTCTGTAAATCTGAGCACTTTGGGGATGGTTAGGAAGAAATACCACATGTTTCATTGGTTAGAAATCAAATTTGATTTGAGGAAAGACCAGAGAAGCACCTAGCTTGTCTGTGCGCGTATTATCTATGGAAAGCACATTTCAAATTATTCACCTTAACTATGGTACTATCAAGCATATTTTCAATGTAATATACAAATAAAGGTATTCGATTCAACATTGTGTGAGGCTTGATTACATTTGTTCCTCTGAGTTTGCATCAAGACAACTTCCTGTTAAATCCATAATAAACAAAGTAATCACCCAGCATAAATTGGACTCGTATATTCTTGATGTTTCAATGCAGTCCACCCCTCCATGTACCAATTGACCTCCAGTGAGTGAATGACTGACCTTGACCAAAGCTTTTCAAGAAATCTCTCCCAACAGGAGAAAATCAGTCTGTTTAGGGAGCTGTGCTGGCTCTGTAAAGGCTTTTATCCAAGGCACGTAATTGAGTGAACTGATTTTCTTCTAGTGCCAGACAGTGGGGGGCAAATCCCATTCTTAACTTGGCACTATTGGAACAGGCAGGGTCTGCACGGTGTTAAGTGTGGTTCCTTTCCTCAGGTTCAAAATGGGATGGACGCCTCAAACTGATGTCCAAGTCTTGTTTTCTCATTTGGATATTGGATTTTATCATATAATCAAAGTGAAAAGCTATCAATGACAAAGTAAAAGAAGTCAAAATCTACATTATTTTTTTTTTTTACACAATAGGCAAGGGAACTGTTGTACCGTTACATAGGAGGAAACCCATTCCCAAGGTCATCTTATGAATCATCTTGTTAGGAGGCCTCCATCACAGGTGTAGTAGGGGCAAGCCAGGTGTATCTCCTGGCATTTATTAAGCGCAGTGGCCTTTCTACAGACCTCGTCAACACCCGTTTTCATCACGACTATTACCCCTCTGTTGTAAAGGCCCGTTCTGAAGTGAAAACGCACGTTCAAAATGTACACCTTCACTTCTCCTTCGCTTTTATGAAACACTATTCAAAGGATGAGATCGACAAAAGTGACAATTTTCACATCCATCTTTTTTTGTGTTTGTTAAACTGAATCTAAAATGGAGACAGTTCACCCAGAGTGGTGGGCACAGCCATCCAATAGTGCACGCAATTTGGCAAAATTGGCAACGACGACCTTTAAAAAAAGACGTACGGCCATTTGGATGACCTCCAATACGCGGGGGTTCACTACATCACAAGCTAGCTTTTCTGTTGTGCATTTAAGAAAAACTGGGCTCAATAAGTCAGTTTGTTGGCACTTAAAAGTGTTGGCTCAACGTGGATGTACACGCTCCAGGTTGTCCTGTCTTCCGTCTTGAGCTTTCCAAATCGTAGCAGTAGCGTTACCAATAGGTTCCACGGAGAGGCCGATTTTGACTTGAAGCTTTTTTCTCTGGTGAAGTCTTCAGACAAAATAAAAACGTACTTAAAAAGCATGAAAAATCTCTTGCTATGCGTCTAAGTTTTTCATCCCACCAGTAAATAGACACCTTAAAATATTTGACTTCCTAGTGCAATCGTCGTGCAAAACTCCATCCATGCCACAAGACATTGTCTTTTTTTTTTGGTTGGAAACGTTCTCTCAAATCGATGCCCCGATTTGAGTCGACGGCCGCGAGTTTCTGTAACAGCTGGGTCCAATCGTCCATAACGAACAAATCCGTTGGCGCTTCGATCGTCCGTTAGCTTGGGGTTTTCCTAAAGGAACATCACCTTTTCCTTCTTCAGTAAATCTTTGGGGAAGAGTGGAGGGGGTGGAGGGGGAGGGTCTTGGCTGTGACTGTGCGCGCTGAACGACTGGGACGGCTTGACGTTGGCGGGTGTTCGGTGGGTGTGTTGATCTAAGGGGGGGGGGGGGAGGGTAATGGTTAGCTCTGTGCATGTGTGTGTGTGTGTGTGTGCGTACCAGGCGGGTCTCTCACCTGTGCTGCTTCTCTGTGGGCTGGTTCTCCTCTTACTAGGTGCCCGCAGGCTGCCCCCCTCCTTCCCGGTGATCTTGATGGGAACCACCTGACTCATGTCAATAGACGCTGGGGGGAGGGAACAGCTATCAGTCATGAGCTTCATATTGCCATGGTTGGCATATTGCCATTAGACCCCAGCCTATAGGTCGCAACATGGCTCAAGCCGATATACAACAAGGGTATTCAGTCAATAGGGTTAGTATAACGTTTAATAACAGGGGTATTCAGCCAATAGATAGTGTAAAGAGAGGAGTTCGGAGGCAGAACTACATGACGACTGCATATTGTATTGAATTGTCCTGTGATGCTATGTGATAATAACCAGAACGTGCGCTGACCTGCCCTCTGGTGCGAGCCCCGGTGGTGGCCCTTGGAGCTCTTGCTCTTGCTGCCCACGGCCAGCTTGGTGGGGATCTGCTGCTGCACGGCGTCCGCCTGGTGGCTCTGGTTGGTGGTGCTGACCAGCTGGAGGGGCACCTTCACGGGCTTGGAGCTCATGCTGTGGGTCCGCGGGGGTACTGGAGGCACCTCCAGCCTGTTGCCCCCACTGCTGCTGCTGCTGCTGCTGGGGGTGTGGTGGTTGTGGTTGTGGGTGTGTGTGTGGTTGGTGGAGGTGGGGTTGGCACGGGGCTCAGGGCTGACCCTCCTCCGGTCCATGCTGAACGACTGAGTCCCCCGCAGTACCTGAGAAAGGGTGTGGGGGGGGGAATCCAAGAAGTTGACCTCTGAACTCAAATCGACTCAGCTCAATATATACACTGAAGAGTAAAGAGCATTGGTTAAACTTATTAT
>JAOPJJ010000134.1:5544982-5556665 GCA_027122795.1 Enchelyopus cimbrius
AAAACAAGAACAGTGTTTTCAAATACACTGTCAACTGTAGTTCACTGTCAACTGTTGAACTACAGTTGAAAGTGAAAATTGAGACACTGGATCTTGAAAGAAGCGAGTGCTTTGCCAGACTACGTTACAGAGCAAAATCGAATTGGGTGGAAGTACGTAGCTGGTATCACCAGGCTAAGAATGCCCACCCGACCTCCTGTTGCAACCCCCTGAAAGCAGGTTATCGTAGTTAAATGTAAAACGGGATAAATATGCTAATCCCGGCAGAATTTGACATCGTAACCCGGTTTCCTCGCCAAAACCGGCTGTCCCTCTGGACGTAAACATGCTGCACATCCTGTCTCACCAAACACTACTGTGATTGTACACTGGGAATCTAACCTGGTCCCCTGGGAGATCAATCAAGATATGGCGGCCCGTCTGGACCGCTGATTGACAGCAGCAACGCTGCTCATTTGAGACCAGCGTGGCCTCATCAGGCTCTCCAACAAAGTCGTCTTAATGAATAGAGACGCTGTGTCCCTTATTCGGTGAGGGAGGGAAACGTCCATACCACACACCGCATCTTCACAAACGCTGGGTTGCTAGGGGTAAACCGGGAGGTTGATGAGTAATGAACGGAGCCGTTATTAAAAAAATTATTGACGTAGTTAGTTCCCCAGATCCTATATCCGCATGGGAAGCCGCATTGTGTCTACGAATAAAGAAGACTGTAGTCTTCTCTGTTTCATTTAATTTTACACGCTAGCAGCCTGCAAGGGTCTTCTGTTTTGTCCGCGTTCTGAGAGCCTACGTCGACAGAGAGTGAAAATGCAATCAGTTGAATTGGTTCTACCGGGGGAAATGAGATCGGTGTACAGACATGCGCACACAATGCTTTATAAAATCATCTGAGAATCAAATGCTCAGCTTTTGGATTTCATGCTTTGCATTTGTTTAGAGTAATGTACTGTGTGTGTGTGTGTGTGTGTGTTTATAAGTGTGTATGTTGGCTGGAGTGTGCAAGGAGACTCAAGATATATTTGGTGGCTATTATGTTCCTCGTGTGTGAGACGTGAGCAATCAGTCACGTCTCACACACTGTCAGGGATGAATATGGTCTGTGGTTTGGTCCTTCAGAGGTTTGAGAACATAGGGTCAAAGGGCTCTTAGTACATGCAAGGTTTATACATACACTCGGTATACTGCTGAGTTGTTACACAGGTGTTTATGTCTTCACCCTTGCTCCTCTAAATCACTGAAAGGTATTGTCCTCTGTCTGAAAGAACTCCAGTCAAGGACCGAAGGATTCCAGAGGGTGTAGTTAAGATTTTATGAGCCCCACATCTTTGCTTTGATTCCCTACTGAGAGGTTTGCAAGGAGCTCAGGGTAAATGGGTAATGATCACAAACAAACACACACACACACACACATACAAACTGATACACACTCACACACACACATACATACAAACTGATACACACACACACACACATAAATACACACCTACACATTCACACACATTATAATATGAACCAACACACACTCCCACACACATACTAATCCTATCACACTCCCACACAACCACACACACAAACATACACACACACACACACACATACATACACACTGATACACACTCACACATACACACACACACACAATGTACCCCTTAACTAATCTACCACCCACCACTTTAATCAATACAAAATCAACCGTATATATAACACGCACACACGCGCGTACACACACACACACACGCACGCATAGACATACACTCGAACATAAACGCACACAAACACACTCAGTCCCAGAATGATTTCTAGAAAGCACATTAAACATAACAAATCAACATAAACAACCAAATCAAATAAGTTCAGAAGTTCCTTCAAAATATCAGTTGAACATAACTACTCATGTGTAGATGCTTCAAGCTTTAGAGTGCACACATATTTAGGATGGTTTAACACCCAAGGGCAGTGCCAGGGATTACAAATCTGGGGTGAACAACCTCCCTCCAGCATTCTCGCTGAGCAAAACAAAATGCACGGGAAGTCAGGAGAAGAGAGGGCATCTAAAAATCTACAACAACAGTAACACTTCATGATTCATTAATATTTATAAATAACCTTCATGGAATGGCTATAAATGACTCATAAATGAATAACAAGTGATTTTATCAATCATTAGTAAATGATAATAAATGGAAATAATTCATGAATAAATTAGCAATTCATCATGAATTAATATTTGATTATATTACCTTATTTAATAATCATTAATTCCTCATTTATATAATTACTACAATGTAGGTAATATCATCTAATATTAATTCATGATTAATTACTAAGGAATTCATGATTTAATATCATTTATTAATCCTTTATTAATCATTTATTAGTCATTTATAGCCATTCCTTATTATAAAGTGTTACCACAACAACAACCGATCCCCCACCCCCCCTCCCAACCTTGTATCTGTCCCTAACCTTCATTGTTTGCTGTCCTGGCTCTAAAATCTACACACAGACACCATGATGAAACCCTACACACCTTCAGCCGCAGGCTAAGAGCTTCTCTCATCAGAAGGCCTCTTGGCCAATGAATATAATAAATATACACAAACAATAAATCTCCCATCTCTTGGATCTATGAAAAAGCAAAGCACTTAAGAAAGCTTGCCTATTTGTTGATTTTATGTATGTGCAGGATTTCTGCACTTTTGGGTGTAATGTTTGTTGGTTGAATGCACTTATTGTAAGTGGCTTTGGACTAAATCACTGTGATATAATGTGCTGTACCAACAATCCCATGTGCACTTATTACGCAACAGCAGGGCGTGGGTTTCATTAGAACATTGGAGAAGACACTAAGTTCCTGTCCTACATTCTGTTGAATTTTAATGCACAAAGTTGTGCTTTTCGTGTGGAAATGTATTTATTTATGTAAAGGAACACACAAAATTCATGCACCAGGTGACAATTCAATATATACTGTAGTATAATGCAGTAAGGCTCTTAGGCATTCTGCAGGTCTATTGCTTTCAAATATTTATTTTTTTGGAGATCTACTTCTTCCCTGCTGAGTCAACATATATACAGGCATGATTTTGTCTTCTGTCCTCTTTTGTGCATTGTGTTTGTATAACTGTGTGTGTGTTTGAAAAAAAAAACCCTGAGGGAAAAACAACAACACCCCTACTGGAGGCATTGTTACGCAAATATTTTAAAAGTCTTTTAAAAGAAACGTCCTCTGCTTTGTACAAGTTATTTCATTATAGGGCAAAACAAACATATACAAACAAACTCTACATCTACACGTGATGGATGGAACGGAGGCTTCAAATGCACGTTATTGCTAAGGCCTGTTTTATACTTCTGCGTTTAATCGACGGCGTAGCCCCGCAGACCCCTACGCATCGCCGCGGACCCCTACACCGTAGGTCGACGTGCACCTTCAAAAAAGTGTAACTACGCGTCGAGGCTACGCAGACCACAAGGGCTGTGATTGGTCAAATGCACCGCGATGCAAAGCAACCCGATGCAGAAGTATAAAACAGCCATGACGCCGTAGGGGTGACGGCGTAGCTACGCCGTCGAGTTGACGCAGAAGTATGTTGAAGCCTTAAAAGAGAAGGGGCGGGACATAAGAGAATATTCTCATTGGGGCTTCACTTTTAAAGTCACGCCCTCTTTCCCAACCAGGGTTCTCGTTTACCAATCAGCTCGTCTAACACAACACAAAAGGAACCCACTGCCCCGTTGCGCCCCCTTGCACATCTCCCCCCGTCCTTGACGATAGTGTCCCAGTGGGGTAGCCTTTCCTCTGCTTCCTGATTGGCCAGCCAGCGGGGAGGAAAGTGGGGAGTGTGATGAAGAAAGTGGCTGAGGAAGAAGTGTCGGGGAGGCAGGAAGATAGAGAACTTCCTGACAAGGATGCTGAATGCCAATTAACACAGTTACATGCGGAGCGTTCCAGCGTGCATGTACTTGTGCGCGTGCTTACGTATGCATAATTAATGTCAAAATTTGTGGGTGTTGCTGTGTCAAACTTTTTTTTTTCAACATCTCTGCTAATCAGGCTGATTCGAGCCCCAGTTGGAACTAACAATAATTTGTGGTACTTTATGATTCAAAACTCACTTCAAATAGAATGTTCCTTTTAACAGCTGTTCCCATAGAACATCTGTCTGCACTGCAGTCCTATATACCACAATACACATGCCCTATATAAGCCAAACCCTACTCTACCTTCCAGTGGTGGATGGTGAATTTGATTTTAGGTGGGGCGTAAAGTTTGTAAACCAAACCCCTGTAGGGGGGTCTGGGGGCATCCTCCCCCCAAAGATTTTTTTGTGATTTTCACAAACAAACGAAGCGTTGTGGTGCATTCTGACAAAATAATAAAGACAAAATAGAACATTAACTTACAAAGACGAATAGGGCCGGGGAACTAAATTTTTACTGAATTGATTTGTCTTGTAGAATTCAGCAAGATTAAAAGTGCAAATACATCAATAAAAATGGGAATTTTACATTATAACAAAAGTTAACATTCTCTGTGTGTGTGTGTGTGTCCAACCACGGTCTGCTGCGAAATGTTTAAATCCGGACAGTCAGGTCCCAGGTCACCCTTTTCTTGTCGACATCCGACCAACGAAAAATTTGAGTTTCACGTAGAGAAACAATCGAGTTTCCCTTCACCACAGTCGCCATCCTTCCTTCGCAAATTGACGAGTCTCCGCTAGCCATCTTCTGTCTTCTCTGAAGTAGTTACAGCTGTGGCACGCATGCTTGTTGGTGGACGTGATTGATTCGATGAATTGTCCAATCACGCTAAGATTAAACATTTGGAAAACAATGTCATTGGTTAGGGGCGCGCAGAGCTGCGACCGAGAGATTTTCATGCGCCAATGAAAAGCTGGCGCCCCTGGGGAGGAGGGCTTTATATCGCATGGCAAATCGCAAGCCTAGCCTAAAGTCAGACGCATTTAATGGTTGCTGGCAGTGTGACGGGTACCACTACACCATTGCAGGTAAAAACTTGCTGTATTTGTGTTTATTTATTTTGTATTTGTTAGGTTTGATTGATTCGTGGTTGATAAAAAGAGTCAATATTTCACGGGAGGGGCGGCGCCCTCTATGGACCAGCCGTCACTGCTGCCTTTCAATCTCAGGGATCCTCCTGGAGGGCTGTGTTGAGCTCAGGAAATCCCTCTCCAATGTTGAAGCCATTATGAACGAGCTTTCAGGAAATCAAATGCAGCATTGTGTAGACTGGCTGGATGGGAGAGGCCTCCTGTACAACGTGTACGATCTAAGTGGAGCGAGGTTAGCATGGATAATGATAGGAGGCAAGGAGACAAAGGACTGCAGGGTTTTCCCCAACGCTCCAGAACACCACGTGTCACTGGCCCACACATTTACATAATGAGTTGGAACTTCTAACCCAGCGCACATAACTACCACAGGAGGAAAGGCGGGGAGGATGTCATCTATAATATTCATGCAGGTGAAGCACACATCAGTGCTCCATGAAGGCAGACTCACAGGTTCAAGCCAATAACAATAGCGTCATTCTATCACGTGCATACATGTGGAAACACATTCTGCCTTGCCAAGCTGTGTTTCCATCTACGTGGCTGCTGTCCACAGTGCTGAACCAGAATACATTCATTCCTCCACCTGCTTCACCCACTATAATCCTGCTGGGAAGGTAAGGCTTGTAGACCACACATTTTACTCGGGCATCAGGTGTGAACCAGTAAACAGTTTGAGACATGCTTATTGAAGAAAACTAATTAAAATGCCTCAAAACAGCAATTTCCTTAGCACTTCAATCAAAGAACTTGTATATTGAAGCCGGTATCCTTGCTGAGTAGCAGCTACTCTACTCAGATGCTTGAAACGTGTTTCTATTGTTCTTGATTCTAGCTGATCTACGGTGATATGTTGGTTTCTATGCCCTTTGACAAAATGTACTTGTAAGTCACACACACACTTGTATCCAATTCGCATTTATCTTCTAAATCATCACTTGTTTTCCATTAACTTGATATCTGAAGTAAAACGTTCCACAAAACGTTACCTGTGCCTCACTGGGAATCTCCTTGTATTTATGAAGGTACAATATGAATGCCCCTATCCACTACCTGCCTCCTACCATGACAGCAAGAACCCTTTCAGCTTGGAGACAAAAAACACCCTTCCCTTCCATCTATAAAGCTATTGCATCTAAGCTAAATGCATTTCTTCAATTATACACATGTGGCCCAGTTCTGCTCTTCATATCTAGGGCCAGTCCACATGGCTACTAAATATTCTATAGAAAGCAGGAGCCTGAGATATCTGTGGCCAGATATAGCTTTGAGGCTGTAGACCAACGACCTTGTTTGAATATTCCAGAGAAGGGCGCAGGTGAGAGAGAGTGGAAGACAGTACACCCTTAATGCCTTTGTGGTGTGTGCTTCTCCATGTGTGCGTGTGCGTATGTGTGTGTGTGCAGGCAGTGCACACACAGATGTATGCATTTCGGCGCCAGAGACAATAAGATATGGCACTTGAGCACACATGAGAGTGATAAGATGGTCGGTGGACCCAGAAACTCTCTGAAGGAGAATCAATAATATATAGCCAGGACTTTCGCTCCCCGAAGCCATCTCAGGAAAACCAAAAGGTCTTCCGATACCCCCGTGGGGGGGGGGGGGGGGGGGCCGGGCCCCGCCCGCCGCGCCCCCGGCGGGGCGGCGGCGGGCTCTTGAATTCTGGGAAAAACAAATAATATGACAAACGTTGTTCCGTCGTTGGGGGTCCTGGGCGCCACGACCTCCGGGCTGTGTATGTGTGTGTGTGTGTGTGTGTGTGTTTGTGGGGGGGTGGGGGGCGGCTACGTGGTGAAATGAAGCGATAAGTGAGCCAATGAATGAATCAAACGAGACGCAGGAGGAACGGGCGACGTGCAAAACTTCTCCTGCTCTCGTCCACCAGGCACTTTCTTTTTTCCATGTCAGCTCGTGCCCCGACACGCATACGCACACATCTCTCCCTCCCTCTTTCTCTCTCTCCCTCTCTCTCTCTCTCTCTCACACGTAGCCTTAGTGGCTGCCCTCACTCGCTCCAGCCAGCCCCGGATCCGTCGCTGGCGGATTCCGTGCCGGAGCACAGCTCCTGCCGCAGATCCACCCTCAGCCTTAACCAATGTGTTGGCTAGCCTGCAGCTAGCCATTCAAACAGCCTCTCCCATCTCCAAGGAAGAGCAGCCGCGGCATTAACCCCTTGTGTGTGTTCTGTATCCACACATGCACACACACACGCACAGTGAAGCGCCTGTTAGGGCCAACACTTACACTGTCCAGCCCACTTGCCCTGTACACAGCGCTTAAGGAAAATACCAATGCCACAATATAACAGACTCTCTTTCGAGATTCCTCACAAATGTCAACAACAACATCCATGGCGGTCCTCTATGGGCGTTTTTGTTCACCTGTCAGGACAGTTTCAGGCTCAGCCCCCTGAGGACCTTTCATCGTCAAGCCCCCACAAGCCCACCGAAAAAAAGCAGGTCATCGCCCTTCCCCTCACAATACAATCTCTGCATTATGACACAGACACACACACATAAATTGAAGATATTTGACGTTCAGTTGCGTCTTGGGCCAAATAAAGCCAAACGAGATCCAAACCAAAAGTTGGCCAATTCTTCATTTATTTTGCTCCTCGTGGACTCCTCTGGCACCGTGGCAACGGCTTGTCTGATCCCTCGTCACGCAGCCTGTGCAGCGGGACCACAAGATCGCAGGGCGAACAATGCTGCAGGAATGCCTGCTCCTTTATCTCATTAGCAGCAGTTTCACTTGGACAGAAGCTCACAATGAGCGCGACCTCGACCCCCCCCCCTCACCCAGCTCGTTGCACGCACGCACGCACACACGCACAGACCGACACACGTAGATACACGCACACACACTCGCGAGCGCACACAACAACAACAACAACAACAACAACAACAAGCCACCCATCCCTACTGCCGGTCCCTGGGCGAGCAGCATGAATACACAGTCAGGACGATGCAAACTTGGGATGGGAGGAGAGCGATACACATTCGCCACCACCGGCGAGCCATGGCGCGGTGTGGCGGGAGGGTCCCCCACCACGAGGCAAGGAAAGCAACCCCCGCCCCCTCCCCCCCGGCCCTCATGGGGTCTCTGTGAACCCAGGCACCAGGGCACACGCACACAGAATCCCGTATGCAAGTGGAAAGAGACGAGTGAGCGATACTCGAGCGCTAGGTCTCGCCGGCGTGGCTCGCGGCGGCGGTGTGTTTGTGTTAGCGGTCGGGTGTATGAGACGATTCTGGCTTTTTCCCCCCCCTCCGCATTACGATCACATCAGAGCTCGACAAAAAATGCCAAAACAGGACGCCCGGCAGCGGAGCTCCGTCAATTGGTCATTTAAATTCCCAGCCCGTGACATGGATGTGGCAGATTGACAAAATTAAATTAGCACGGGGGCCAAAACTAGAAGGACAAGCAAAGTGCTTCAGCTTAGCAAAGTCTGGCCATCATAAAGTGATAAAGGGATTAGCCTCGTTAAAACAGAATCGGCCGTTTGACTAATTTTAAAAGTCTGTCGCACAATAGTATTCTTGTTAACCAGAAGAGCCAAGATACAACACAAACAAATGATTTTTGTGAGCGCATTCACAAAGTGCCACTTTTAAGTATCTGAGGGTGATCCATTGCTTGATGCAGCACGGACCTCAAAGAGCCTTCTGTTGATTCACTAACAAATGGTTTATGGAGGATAATATGGTATAGCTTAAATCCCTGTATACATATTTTTATGTGGCAATAGATCAATCTACATCCATATATACATAGACATAGATGTATAGCTATAAATGCCACCAATGTGACAATGCATTGTGCATTTATTCTTAGCATAGGCAGCCCCCCCGTGGGAATCAAACCCGTAACCCTGGCAGTGATAATGCCATGCTCTTCCCACGGACCCTCGACAGGCCCGCTCAACCTTGTCCTCTCAATATTCCTGCCTAAATGACGGCGGTTGAATGCAGTTAAGGTACACACCGGAGACACCGCGCCACGGCTGCATGACGGTAAATTGATTCGATTGCCCTGTCAGATATGTGTTTCAAGAAAACATAAAAAAACAACTGAATTGGCTTCCAATATCCTGCCGGGGCCCCTCGTCACTTTGACCCTGACTCTCAGGGCGAGTTATTGAGTCATTGTTGCTCGCCACGGACGCGGATGACTCAACCGACTGCCGGGGCTCGGCTGAGGCTAAGGACGGTGTGGCGACAGGAACTGTAAACAATTTCATTAGCCGTCGGCCCCTCCATTAATAGAACAAAAACAGACAAACAACATGCAGAGCTGCCCCCATCCAGCCCGCTGTCCAGCTGGCCCCGGTGAGGGGGGAATGAAGACGCGAAAGGGGGGGGGGGGGAAACGCGTCAGGTTCGGAGGGTAACCACGGCGTCGGCTGGACAAGGCGGGTGACGCACGCCGGCCTGGCCTTGATTGCTCATATCCTTTCCATGTTTGCGACGAGAATAGCCAAGGTCGTTTTACTTTTGGGGCCGGATTTGGGAAAGACCAAAAAAATAAGTAAACACTCTGCGCAAATTATTTGATTATTTGTTTTTTTTTTGGTTGACGTCAATCGTGTTGCCGATTGATGATTAACTATAATCAATGCTCATAAATGCTTAATCAAATAATATATCATGAAAAATAACACATTTGATGAAGATTCATAGTCTGGCCTTTGCTCTATGCTGGGTTGAAAACGTAACCCGTACTGCATCGATTTTGATAGATCTAGATGCAACAGGAAATGGTAAATGACCATTCTTTCACCGGCACTGTTCAGCACTGGCGTACTGATGTCCTCTTGGCGTTTTTGGGGTGAACAGACAATGTGATAATTGTTCGTTCCTCATTTATTTATTGTCATGTCCCTCGACGTTCCACTTGCTTGCCGTTGTTATCAGTGACACATAAAAAAATAAAAATAATGTAAGTAAAAAAAAAAAAAAGAAACTTCTGGAAGAAATCTTGACAAAATGCAGGGATGAGGGATCACATAGGGGGTGGGGGTGTTAAAAAATGAGAGGCCGGCGGTTAAAACACATCCACTGCTGAGAGGACTACGCAAGCGGCGATAAGCCCCTTGTAAATAGAGCGCCTGTGCCAGAGTGCGCAGGGCTGTAAAGAAACGCCCGTCTGTCCAGCTTTAACAAATGCCTCAAATATCTGGGATTCCAGGGAAAAGGCTTCTGGCAGCGAGCACCGCTAGCAGCCCACGGGGCCGCCACGCTGCTGCAGCGGCCTCCACAGCAGTTAAATCAGTTCAGTGGAGACGGTGTGTGTGTGTGCGCGAGTGTCTGTGTGCGTTTGTGTGTTGGATCCAGGCTCTCCGTGCATTGAACCGTAAACATTGATATACATTGGTGGATGCGTCCGGCCTAACCCTCGCCTGACAGCCGTCCATGAAGGCTGGAGATTGGCACACTGGAATATGGTAACACACGCTGGGTGATTAATATTGCATTAAGGCATGTCCCCGTACCGCCTCGGAAAAAAGCCCCCCCTCAAAACATACTGCATCACTTCCTGTTTACTTACTTTGGAGTATTTCTTTGTTGTTTTTTTTACTATTAAGGACAAAACTGTGATGGAGAGGCTTCTAAATAAAGAGTGTGTCTGTATGTGCGTGTGTGCATGTGTATGTGTTGTCATGGCCAGAAATAGAACGAGGGCAAATGATTCATACGTATGCGGGGGGGGGGTGGAAGGCCATGCCTGGCTTCTCAACACGGGTCATGTTTTAGGAGGCAACCGTAGCGCTGAGAAGGAACAACCCCCCCAAAACATACACCGAACCATCACAGCAGTGAGATGACAGAGTAGGACCACACGCGCACACACACACACACACACACACACACACCAAGACCCCTGCTCAAACGGCAAGAGAGGTGTCACCAGTCGGTCCATGCACCTCTTCTATTTTCCAGCAACGCGGGGCTCTTCCTTCCCAAAACAATACAGCGTAGTGACAACATCCTGCGCTTCCCAGGGATGTTGCTTCTTTTTTTACTTTTCTTTTTTTTAACAGGCCACTGAAGTTGTCCTGTTTAATGCTCTGCTGACCCCCCCGGGGCGACCCCACATGTCTTGCGGTGAGCACACACACACACACCACACACACACACACACACACACACACATTCATAACCTCTCAGAGGAAGCACTCCCACAATGACGGGAAGCAATCAGGAAGTATATTCCACAAACTCCTATGACAGCCATTGTTCGGCGCATAAGATGGAATTGGCGCCAGCCACCGGTCTGCATCCGAGTGTGTGTGTGTGTGTGTTTGGGCAACAGGAGAACACCGGCCGAGGTCATTGCTGAGGTGAAACACACACACACAAGGTCGGAGTGGCATGTGCCCTTGGTGCTCTCCTGCTGTGGGCTACTATGGGGCATGTGGCCGTGTTCCCTATTGCACCACCATGTTACCCTCTACAGTTCCCTAGCAGCGCAGACTAAACAATAGCCCCCGTCTGCAACAGCGTGCACACGCACACGCACACGCACACACACACACACACACACACACACACACACACCCTTGTGATTTATGCGGCGTCTGCCCTCGCCGTCCAAGTCTC
>JAOPJJ010000134.1:5565343-5577545 GCA_027122795.1 Enchelyopus cimbrius
CCCCCCCCCCCCCCCCCCCCCCCCCCCCCCCCCCCCCCCCCCCCCCCCCCCCCCCCCCCCCCCCCCCCCCAAAAAGAAAGAAAAAGAGAGATTTTATTAAGCAGACTGCGTTCCTTGCGGTCTTAAATACAGAGCTGGTAAATCAAAAATAACAGCATTAATCTACTGTAATTACAGGTTAGGCTTCTACAAGCATTTTCAGAGATTTTCTGGGTGTGCAGGAATGTAAAAATAATGCACAGTAGTAGCTTTGATTCAACTTGGAAATATTCACACTATAAGCCCTAATGGTGAGCTGGTGAAGGGTCAGGAATGACATAACATCCACAGCTTGCCATCGATCAGCCTAAGTCAACGGCACAATATTTATATGGTTTCAACATTGTTTTAAAGTCCTCTTTTTGATTGCCGTATCGACTCCCGCGGATCAATGCGACCCACTGTGTGGCACGAGGGAATCAGCCCATTTGACCGCGCAACGGGCCTGTTTGGAAGGAGCGTTAGGGTGGTCCTGGAAGGGGAGGACCTCCGGGGGGGGCCGTAATGAGAGGGATACTTTGTGAAAAAATGTGTGGTTACGTCGCTGGCTTTGATGACAACCAGGCCGCTTCACAGGACACTTTGTTTGGCAACCGCAATTTTGGCGCGAAGCCACGGCCCGACGGGACAACATCTTCAATCCGCCTGCGGGCTCCTCATCTGCCTCCTATTAGGTCTGCGGAGTGGCTACCGTCATTTAAAGGAGGTGTATTTAAGAAGGGATTAGCTAATGTGGTAAAAATATATCTTAACTACCGTCCTATTTACAAGTAAACAGTAGGGTATATATATATACAACTTGGATTTAAAATTTTGAGTTGTGATTTAAAGTTTGGGGAGCAGGACACAAGATAAAAGGTGTTTTTCCTTTTTAGAGATAGAGCTTGGGAAATGACTAGTTCAATTTATCAGTTCAAAGGCCGTAGGTTAAGGCTGGAGGAATGCTGCCCCAGTGACCTACGCCTGAACTTTACACCCAGAATCAAGTCATTGAGAGAAAGGTTCAAGCCTAGAAACGCAAATGGTAGGATCTCATTCAAAACGTGTGCTGGAGGTACAGGGCAGTACCAGACACAGAGAGTTCAACCCAGAGGGTTCAGGCTCAGAATGACAAACAAGCGTTTCACTCTGTAACCTTTATAGCATGAATGTTAACAGCACATTAAATTTGTCTGAGCTCACTCCTGAAATGGTCTTGGCTGAGACAATGTGGCTTTGACTTGCTATTAAAGGGATAATCTGCCCATATGCAGTAGTTCTTTTAAAAAGTTTTTACAACCCAATCCTCCAGGCCCCGGTTGTGGTCTGCTACATCATAAGCATGAACTGTGTCCCGCAATCTGGTCATTTCAACCAGAGATGGTAGCTTCACAAAAGGAAAGGAGGAGCGCTGCAGTTCTAGCCTACATCGGTCGGGAGCCACTGCTGAAGTCCAACCTAAGCGGAAATCCATTAGCCTCCCTTTCGAAGATTAACTCTTTACCGCTTCTCAAACATAGGGCTTATTAAAAAATAAAAAACAGGACAGTGGATGTGCGACCGGCGCTGGATGGGATGGACACCTGCAACGCGACGGTAAGAGGACCCAGCTGGGGAAGGGGAACCGAATGACCCTGCGGGACTTGGCTGGGGTGGGTGCTGCGCCCCGGCCTCAATCAGTGTGTATACACTTCAGGCCCGGGACAGTATTTTTAGCCTGGCATTCCCCAAAGAGAATCTAATACACTCCGTCCATACAGACAGTGGCCGCGATGCAATAATGGAAGGCAGAGCTCGGGCACGGTGTGCACAGCAGGAAAGAAGGGACGTGGCCAAGCCGACAGCTCAGTCCCTGTCGGGTAATCACGCTAGCTTCATAATAATTCATAATTCAGGAAGACAGGCACAATTAGCCAATGATTCAATGAACACTTTTTGATTCTCTCAAACACGCTCCATCCCATATTGTGAGTTGTCATTCACAGGGACAACATTTAACGGGAATAAACAAGCCCCATCCATGGGGCGGAATCTAATCACTTCCTCCAGAGTAGAAAATAAGTATTGGGCCACCACAAGCCATGGAGTTACCATGGCAACTTGGATGGCCCATTCTCTTCATTAACTTTCAGGACATAGCCTGCTTACGAGCCAGGCTGGACTCACAACACAGCCCTAGGTTTGAGAGCACCAATCGTGACCAGGGAAGATTTTCAGTGGCCAACACCTCTTCGTCTGACACGGTATAAAAGCCAATTAAAACCAACGACAGTATGATTACGGTTCTCCATCTCACCCATCCACCCCAGCAAGTTAAACAAGGTTGCCATCGGCATTTTGAAGCAACCTATGGAGGGAATAAACACAGAAAGAGAGAGAGAAAGCGAGAGAGACCGCCCAAGAGAGAGAAATCAAAAAGGGTGACAGTCAGTCACAAGATGTTCCTAAATTTAACTCAGCAGGTGCTGAAACAAACTTCCCCCATAGAGGTTTTCAAACCATTTCGTTACCTGCCTACAACTGCCATGACTTGTGGCTATTGGTGCAAGTGCACCGTATTATGCATGAAAAGAATTGTGAAATGTACACAAGTCGCAAATATTTCTCTTTAAAAATTGCTAAGAGCCTGCTGGCGGGCTGGTAGGTTAAGGTGCAAGCACATGATCTACTCTACTCTGAGGGGGGTTTGTAGGCATGGGGAAGTTAAATAAGAGACTATGTAAGACTTTTTCCAAAGGCCACATTGCATTGAATTCCACCAGCAGCAGAGTGAGACGTGCAGGTTCCCCGCAGCGAGTCTTCCGGGTGGCAAAAAATAGTGCCAGACTTTTTTAGTTGTAGGTGTATTTCCATCCTGCGGTAACATGACCGCAAGATACAGAAGCAGCACACTGTACATTTATATATATATATTTATTTATTTATTTTTTGCTTCCAAGTCGTCTTAAAAAAAGGTTCCCGCTTTGTCGCGCGGGAACCGATCTACATAAGGCCAATGGCTGGCGATGGCGGACACGCCGGGCTTAAAAAGGGCCTATCGGTCACCCAACCGCTGCCCGGGGGCCGCTTCGCTGATGCGGGGAGCGAGAGAGAGAGAGAGCGAGAGCGAGCAAGTAAGCCACCGGAGGCCTCGCTGGGGGCGCAAAAAGAACACAAACAACTGGCCGTTGCGACACTTCTCTTTTACAAGGTTTAGCTGCTCTTGTTGATTTTTCCAGCCGGCGCTGCGGTCGCCTGTGATCTGCAGAGGAGCGAGGTCACGCAGGAACGCGCTCACCGTTTGCCGAGGCCTCGCGCAAAGTACCTGCCGCGTCCTCGCGGTCACGTCCTCAAAACACACAACTTACTTTTTTCTATAAACTATAGCATGGATGAACTTTATATTATGTCACTTTATATAATCTTCCATTTGAGCGTTGAAGGAACTCGCACCATGAGCAGGTGTCTATTTTACTGGCTAAGAGACGTAATACAATTAAAACATGATTCACGGCGTACCTGGAGGAAACATGATTCAGTTAACAGTCTCTCATAAAAAAAACCAAGACGACATTTTCTTATGAATCCAAAAGGCATATTGGCTGTGACAGACTGTCGTTGACGTGCGAGTGTGCTGACGGATTTCTATGGCTTATAATTGAAGCGTGGCCTAAAGCACTTCAAATATAACCATAGGCACAGTCGGGTATAGCGGTATATCTCTACCTGATAAATCGAACAGGTATAGGGATAAAGAATTCTAGATTGACATTCTTGTATTATTCTTTTGAATGTGTGACAATGAGATAACAAGATCTTCACATTGTTTTAAACAAGCGACTATCAATAGCATCTATAAATGAAATTATAAATATATCCCCCCTACCTTTTGTCCTTTTTCTTAAAGGGCAAAAAATGAGCCAGTGTTGACACTGAGGTAATCATTACCGGTAAAAGTTTAAGAACTCATTAACAAGGACATTTACTTTTATTAGGAGTATGGTGTCAACGATAACCAGCTGAGAAAAAAACAATACTTTCCAGACACTTGTGTTGTGTCATGTTAGACGCGAGTTGGAGTATGGTGGAAATTATTGCACATGATATTTATTTTTTGAAGTAGGATTTATGCCAGTCGAGGGACAGCATTTAGCATTCATGGCTCTTTGGTTTACATGCCAAAAGAAACTGTGGACATGTTGCAGTGCGCGCCTTAACTGAAACCGAAGCCCACCTAACGGGGCCGTACTGCAGCCGCACTACCGGACCTCCTGTGATATGAAACACTGAACAAGGCCAAAAGAAGAACAAGCTCCAGCACCGGACCCACTGGGCTCTCTGTGGAGATACAAAGGTGGCTGCTGAGAATGGACAGTGGTACACTCCGTCCACATGCCCAGGTTAGGCACGTGGACAGAGGTGGACCGCACTGGAAGGGGTGATGGAGTGAAGGGGTGGGGGCTATGGCAGCACCAGTGTATGGGTGCGTGGCTGTCAAGGAGGAGTACAGAGTATGTCAACTATATATTCAGGTTAGTCTTGGTTATGAAAAAAAAAACCCAACACCCCCAACACTTCCTGTGTGAGGTTTTAGTCTTGAGAGTAAATGTGTGTGTGTGTGTTTGTCAGAGAGTCTGGGGAGGGAACGGAGGGTGGCAGCAATGCACTTACGCAACTTGTTTATGATTTATGTCCTCAGCACTACTTACAGGTGCGATGACGCTGCCAATTTTCTCAATAACTAATGAATAATGAGCAAACCTGTGCATTTGGTAACAGTGTTGGAATATGTCCAAGTCAAATCTAAGTTATTAAAGATTCTTAAAACAATATCTGTGGCTATATTCTGCATTAGAAAAAGTCTTTACATTGCTCTCCTGGATGGAACATAATGAAAAATTACTTGTATTTACAACTTGAGGGCGAGATGCAATAACAGGTTAAGCATCTAAAAAAGTGTATTATGTAAAATGTCATGACATAATCATTAACATTTCAAAAAAACCATACAGATACCTATATCTGAGGAATATTTGAGATTACATGTCACATTTCTGTGTGCATACGGCCATTGCACCTTATGGCTCTTTTACCATTTTACTTTGATATTGTTTATTGCACTCTTTATATGTATTGTCTTGTAACTTGGAAGCCATCAGCAGATGTGTAATATCTGTGAGTTAATTGCAATTAAATAGAATCAGATAAGACTTATTAAAATATTTTACTGAAAAGAGAATAGGGCAGGCCATGATAGAAATTGCTACTACTCGCTACATCCTCTTAGTCGATTGCAGCCGGTTAGTTTGAGTACACAGGTCAATAATAATCCCACTCTCGTTTTGGTAAGAATTGCATAGCAATTTCATAAGTGGCTAAAAACTGTGCCCCAACATTATTTATTATAAGCTTCAATAAAGGGATGGAAGAAGAAAAAAATAAACGGAGGGAATGGGCTTTTCAAACTAGGCAAGGAAAACTGTCAGAAGAACATTTATAGCTCTTTTGGAAGGTCTAGACTGTTGAGAAACAGCATGAGGCACAGTTGGGGATAAAGAACCTCGATGTTCTCTCCCCCTCTCTGAACAATAAATAACTAACAAACCCGACATGACCTTATCAAGTTCAAGGTTTTGCATGGAGTTTACTTAAAACAAATCATAACAATACCTATGTCAGCGATAGGTTTATGAACTATTCTTTGTATACTGTTTATAGATAGTATGCACCGTGATGATCCGTGAAACCATATTGTTTCGAAATACATTTCACAATACAAGACACATACAGGTATACCTGTAAGTTTAAAGTATACAGTCACATGTTTCCATGAGGGAAATGTGGTGAAAAAGCACGGAGGATAAATAGTGCATTCATTCATGCTTGAATCTTGATAAATATCGTGTTCTATAGCAGGCATCTTGATGGTGACATATTTTGTAAAACAATATACATTCATTGTGCAGCATAAAACATCTAAGCGGCATAATGTTACATAACAAATAATCAATCAAAAATGTGTAAGCAAAGCTTAATGAAGCAAGTCACCTTCATTTAAAAACACAGCATGGGGAGAATCTTTGTTTACAGTGTATGTGGACTCAAATGTTCAATACGCGTTAACCTTTGTCCTATACCAATACAGTGACGTGTTACTTTGTCCCAATACACTGCCAATTGTTGCCTACGTGCTATTAGTTAGAACATGTGCAATTACAAATACATACAAATAAGTATCACATAGTCGTGTTGGTTGTGTGCAGGGTGGAACGAGTACTTACTCTCTGCAACCGTGTGATTGTTCCATAAAACGAAGACTGTGGCTACAAAAACCACAAAGAAAGTCCGCAGCGGCATATTGACTCAGGTGAAGTCAATATCCAACGCCGTCTAAATCAAATTTAAAATAGTCCTCGTGAACAAACCCCCAAACTACGAGCAAAAAAAAAAAAAAAAAGCTTGAGGAAATTGGTTTTGTTATGCAGCGCTAGCAATCAGGAAAACAAAAATAAAAACAGACATCCCGGAAAATGGGCGGAGGGACGGTCCAACGTGCTCAGTCCAGCAGCTAACATTAGCTGCTTCATGTCTGCCGCTGGTACGGACTCGAACCAATAACCAGTGGGTAGGGCATGACTTCTGAGTTGTGTGTTTTGTCCTAAAAAAAGCTTAAAATGTGCCGTCGTACAGTTAGCCAGCGGTACAAATGATGTGTTGGGACACAACCACACACGTGACAGGCCGATAGCAACACAACAGCCAGTGTTGGCCAACGCCAAGCTAACGCTAGCAAACAACTGCTAGTTCCCCAACTGTCCAGGCCACAGCTAAAGTTGGTACTAGTCTGAAACTGTCTGAATTTTTTCCTTGTAAACCATGTACATTAAAATTGCACACCTCATTTGTATAACGCGTACCCATATGCATTACAATATCTAACAAAATAATCGTTTATTTTAACGCTTCTCACTCCGACAACACCATTGCTTTGCGACACGCGTGGCGTAGTGAACTAAACACGGGTCAACGCTCTTAATCCGTGTGTTTTCATCCTCATAAAATCCAAACTCCGACCCATGGGAAGTGATTCCGATCGGTGACCAGCGTTAAAATTGCACCAAATGGTTGTGGTTGGGAAATAAATCCAAAGAAAACTCTACAACCAACGCAGAGATTTCAATAAGACTTGGACTCAACGCTGTCAGACTTGGCGGCGGCTCGCTCGGGTAGTCCGCGTGCATATTAGTGCAGGAATAGACCGCGCGCCAGCGTCCCCGCGCGCAGTAAAACCATCGGTCGCAGACATCCGCTTGATGGAAAAATATGTATCAAACCGAGCGTCAGTTATACTTTTTCCCCCCACAAAAGAGGTAGATTGAACGGTCTCGGGTCCCCTAGGATCCCCTTCTTCCCTGCCTCTCCGCCAGTAAACAAAACCTTCCAGTGAGCCAGATGGGGCGAGAGGGAAACACGGACTGGAGTTTATCGGATTACACGCAGAGAGCCAGGAGAAGGGTTCCAACTGCTGCTACAGCGTTTCTGTGTGTTGCTGCTGCAGTGTTGTGTATGTTGAACGATTTAAATCGCTGAGATTTACGGCGAACTGTTTGGCGAGCAATCGAATCCGATGGAAGCATTTTGATTGGTGTTTTAGAAAATAATAGTTGCATGTAATGCAAACTTTTCTCGTCATTGTGCCTGGGTCTTGTGTGCAAAATGGTTTTCTTTAATCCAATTGGGACTGTAACATAAGTATTACATGTGTACCATTTGTAATTAAGTATTTTATAACTGAACTTGCCCCAGAAAAAAACAATGACCCGCAGTTATTTTTAGGTAGCGGTGAACGGAAAAGGGAGGATGCATGAATGACCTAACGAATGTTTTTTTAAACATCTTACTTCCCATTAAGTCTGCAGTGTCCTTTTATTTATGAGATGATATAGGCCCTATAGCAACGCGTGATCATCTCATCAATAGGAGGACACTGTTTCTTGATATGTTCCCCTATAGTATAGGGGAACATATCAAGAAACAAAAAACAATGCCATCTCCATCCTCACTGCTGCTCTCGAGGCAACATCATCAAAGATAAACAATTTTGTTGGTTCACAAAACTTGATTTGAACGACACATAACGTCATCTTCTCATCTTACATGTGAGAAGCCATAGTGATGGTGGCCATAGTTTAATCAAACATTCTGTCTCAAGGACAATATTATGAAGCATTGCTGTGACTTCAAGTTCACATCCCATAATAATGAAGAGTAGTTACATTTCTGATTAACAATAACAATATTCACCATAGTAATAACAACACAAATGGACAGCAGTGCAACCAAAGCTGAATACATTGTTTGCATTTTTGTGTCCCTCACAGGGCACTGAATGAAAGTTTACAAGAGGGGGAGTGGCATAGATGCACTGAGCTGATTTGACCACCTCTCCATGAACATCTGGCAGTTTGCATGTAGTCTGCAGCCATGAAATGGCTATACTATCTATAATCATACTACTTCTGCTTTCTGGTGGTGTAGCTGTGACGCACCACAATGACGTTAAAATGTTTAGAGTGCGGTTGAGACTCTAGAGTCCGGTTGAGACTCTACTCTACTGTATTAAGTGGTGTGGATGTCCCACAAACTTGTATTTTACAGAGAGAATTCTGTATCATCTCCAAATGACCCATGTCTATGGCTCTAATGATACATTTGTATCACATATATTTAAAACCATGTTTTTTTTTAATCCAAAAAATGCTTACCTTCGTAATACTTATCTTTCTTCATGCTAATAGAGGAGTCTTATAAATATTGTAAAAATAAAAGTCAACCATTGTGTTTTAATCAGTGTTTGTTATCGCACAAAGCACATCTGGTCTCACTCTAAAGTAACAGACAGCTAGTTAATCAAATGCAATGAACCACATAAACCACCGATAATTTTCCCAAATGCCAGCTCCTAAATAGCAATATCAATATCGGTTGAGTATCTGGCAAGCTGGAACGATGCGTCTACCTCACAGCTAGGGCACTACCTCCCTTGAACTTGATTAGGGTGATTATGTCTAAGCACTATTGATGTGTTCTTTAAGCAGCTAATATGAAGGAAAAACAAATGAGTCATGAACAAATGACCTGACCACAGACAACCTGGCCGGTTGCCTGAGTGTCAGAGAGATCCGTTTGATGAGCTCCGACACCAGTGGTACAGCTCATGGTAAGTGTCCAAGGCCTGGTAGTGACTCTAAAGTGTGTGTTTGTGTGTGTGTGAAGGTGTTTAATCCCATTATAATGTGTCATGGCCATATAGCCAATGGCTTTCTTTGATGATATATGGTGCTCACAAGTTGTTGTTTTTTATTCAGACTTTAAAGTCAGAATTCTGAGAATAGAGTCAGAATTCTGTCTCCACTTAAAGTCAGAATTCACATATGGCCCTAATCCTCTTCCGTAGGGTTCAGACCCCACTTTAGGTATGAACCAGGCATGAAAATGGGTCAGGGGTGAAAAAGGTGAGAAGGATATTATAGGGTGGTCCAGGGGCATGCTCCCCCGGAAGAACATGTGTAATATTCCATATTTTAAAGCATCAATCTGATATATTTTGACACTGGGGAGAGCTGGTGAAACTTAACTTCAGCCATGAGTCAAAAATATTATGGTCTACTTACTAAGTATTGGATGGGGGGGAAGAACGACACGTTTTCGGCTCTTACTCATGAATATTCATGTCATTTAAATAACTTGCCTCTGATTGGCTAACAGCGCTGTCCGCCACAGTGATGTTAGCGGTCGCAAGCCAACGTAGGCGAGGCCATGAATACTTAAACGGACACTGTAATTTTTTCTCCCATCTAGTGGTTACGTTTTATTTTATATATTTTATATTTGGATATTTTTTTGGAAGCTATGGCAGCTATGGCATGGGGGGGGGCGGGAACCAGAAGGGCTGGTCGGGAGGAGTTGTGTCAGTTTTAGCATGCAAAGTTGGACATGAGCGAAGTTGGACGTCGGGGAACTTAACCCGCAGTGTGTGCGAGGGGCGGAAGTAAACAGAAATAGCACAAAGAGTTGCAGTGCAGAAGTTCACTTGGCGGTGCAGTTCGCTGCCGTCGAAGCAGTGTCTTTATACACAAACCTACGTCAGTTTGTAGGGCGTTTCTGATTTGCACGTTTAACCATATATTTTCTTACATTGGCTAATGCATGCAATGGGGATAGTTTTTTTTCTTCTTCAAAATGTTTTTTCTCGTGCAGCATGCATATGCAGCTAAGAGTGACCTATCATATCTCAAAAGGAGCAAATAAAAACAGTTTATTGGTGAAGGACACCTTTAAGAACAGTTTCCTATTTACATTATTCAAACATTCCAAGTTCCGGGAGTCTCCCACATATTAATAGCGTCTCCCTGTTGCCTGCAAATCATGCACAATCTCCCGGAAACCTGAGCAAGCCAGCGAGAGAAAGAGCACGCGCACCAGACTGTGTTTGCGCTACGCTTGCGCATAGCGCACACAAGAAGGGACTTGGTAGAGAGGCGTGTGTATACTGCTCGTGATGTGCCCTGTGATTGGCTGCTCTTACAGTTTTTCTAAATTGTTAACACACAAAAACTGGTACTTGAGACACAATGACCGCAACATGTAACTAATGCACCATCCCCCTGAACCAATTCTGCCACACTACAAGCACAATTCCTGCTTTACACTCAAATTTCAGTTGTAAAACACACTTTTTTCAAAACACAACACACAATTCTCTGCATTTGGCACAATTTCCATGACGAAAATCACTTGTTCTCACAAGGAACACACTGTTTACACAAAATTCAAAACTTAATTTCCCTATTATGCACACTGACTCATCACATGGGCAAACACCTGTCACATAGTTTTACACAATGAGAGCTTTAGCATAAAAGGGCAACAGGTGAGCGCTTCTGTTGGAGCAATGGATGTCAACATTGGAATCAGAGGCAGAGCCAAAGGAGTGAGAGGAAGAGGAGGAGGACGGGGATGATGAGGAAGAGAAAGGCCAAGGTCCATAATCTCTGATGACACAACCATGAGGTCAACCATGGTCTAACAATGAGTGAGGCTGGGCAAAGAGTACAGCCACATTTGAGCAGGTGCACTGTAGCATCCATCATCCAGACTTCAATACAGTCAATCAATACAGTACTCAATGAGTACAGTAGTACAGTATTGCCTGTGGACTGTTCTTTAGGACTGTAAAAATAAAGTGTGATTCAAGAACAGTATGTAAGATATTGGGAAATGTATTCCTACTTTGTATTCCAACACAGTGTTTACAGTGTTTAACTTTTTGTATTGCAGAACTGAAAGATTACCAACACAAGGTGGTCAGGAATGTCTTCTGTGAAGTGAAATCATAAACACAGTGATGGTGAAATCATAAACTACTGCTTCACAATAGTGACAATGTGTATTTCTGATATTGTCATGTGTGTTTCAGAGAGTCCTTGAGTTCGATATGGCTGCAGTGGAGCACCAGTTCATGTCATTGATGAGGTTGGATTCAACCTCAACACTGTACAGTAAAAGACGAGGGAGGGGAAGGAATATCCTCGGCCAGCGTGCCATTGTTGTTACCTGTATTTGTATTGTATGTAGACCATTGTATGTAATGTAATGTTCATGTTTGTGTGTGTTGGTTGGGATGTAAATAGTTTTTGTTGGAAAAATAAAAAATATTTGTTAGTGTATTTGTGTTTTCTGTGTATAAAAACAATACTTTTATAACATACTAACAGTATGAATGTACTGTCTGTAGTAAATGTAACACTGAACAAGCAAAGGCCTAAGTCATACAGTGAAACAAGTGTGTTACACTGAGCACATCAGTGTTCAACTGGTTCTTATATATGTATATTCATATGATGGTTTGTGTGTCATTTGAACACAAAATACCCTTTTGAGAAGAAATTACTTTGTTTTGAATGCAAGGCTTAATTTTGCAGGAGAAATTTGGTGTTTTGCCCATTGTGTGTGTGTTTTAGGATTTGTGTGTAGAGTTCTGAGAATATGAGGCATGCTTTCAGAAAAACTGTAATGCCAGTTGACCAAGTCGCTATCTAACGAAGCATTCCATCCGCGATGTATCGCAGCTTCTGATGGTGGTCTGGATCCCTTGATGTGTACGCTCTGGTCAGCACGAGCGAAGCGAACTGCTTGTAAACCA
>JAOPJJ010000134.1:5590498-5608873 GCA_027122795.1 Enchelyopus cimbrius
ACAGACAAATGACAGGATTGATCGGTTAACGTTGATACGGTCAACCATCGGTTAAACGGTACTCGGTTAACATCCCTAGTTCCGATATGAATAGTGAATAGGGTGCGCAGTATAGCTGATTTGACAGGCAGAACATATGTTCTGACACCCACACTAAGACATGGGAGAGCCAGATCATTGTTTGGGTAGAGCAAGAGCAGAGCAATTCTTCAAACTTGTATGCCTCAGTGTATCCAACAGTGTACCACGTGTCATGGCTGCCTTGGCCAAAAAGAACAGAAGACAACTGAAAGAGTCGTTCTTGAATCCTGACCGACGTCAGCCGCCCAGGGGTTGGTTAAAGGACGGGCGCTCGCTCACCATGGGCTGATCTTCATCAGCGGGATGGGGGCGCACGTGAAGAAGACGGTGAGCAGGAGGAAGGACTTTCGGCCCCACACGTCCGACAGCGCCCCGATCAGAGGAGCGCTGAGAAATGATAACAGACCCTGTGATGAGGGGCACAGAGGAGAAGGGAATCAGTGAAGCAGTCTGGGGGAGTGGTGCTTGAGAGCATTTGAGAGAACGCCACAAAAGCATGGCACAACGAAATCCTAAATTAACTGAGCCGCACATTTTATAGCGAACAAAGGTTGCTTTTTTATTATTATTTATTTTTTAACAGCCTGAAAGTAACACATTGGCAACACGGTTAGCATCAAGGTTACAAATGCATTGTTCAACAAGGAGACAAGAAGATAACAGTGGGCGGCCAAAAACAAAGCCAACTGAGCTCAGTCACATTTGTTTATCATGATATCCCTTATCTCGGTTGTCCTGCTCATTGAGGGGGGGTGCGTGTTGGTCGATGCCGGCTCTTACCTTGACTCCGTGAATGAGCCCATTCATCAGGAATGTGTGCTGGGGGAATGTCTGCCGCAATACCTGGGGAGCAAACACGCAACATTAATAACCCTGAAAAACGTTGGCCATAAGAAGCCCATCGCATGAGTCAAACAATGACCTGGTAGGCTGCCAAATGGAGTCCAGCTACAGCTGAGGACTAAGGACTAAAGACCAGGCCTGACCACAATGTAAACAGACGCCCTAGAGCAGCAATAGACTCATTCGACATAATTATCGATATGGTGTTATTTATTTTGTTTATCCAAATGTGCCCCATTACACTAGGATTCGACGATAACGTTGACTCATCGTAGCTAGGGCATCTTTCACGAAGATACGTCAATGCAAGGCGTCCCCTCGCCGTGGCTGGCCTACATAGCCCAAAGGATGCGATGCGAGGGGAGAGATGTGGGGGAGGGTGACTGAATGAGTGAGTGATGGCCCATTCACCGTCACTTTATCAAATGGATTTCTGTTTTGGCGCAGGCACACAGCAACATCCCCCTGGACCATCTTGTCGAAAGGCATACAAGGAGTATCAATTTCGTCAATCGTATTTAGCGCCGGTTAAAATGGTTAACCCAATCACTGGCACTGTTCGGGTCCGTGGGGGCTGGGCGATATGGACCAAAAGTCATATCTCGATATTTTCAAGCAGAATGTCGAGAAACAGAATGTTAGTAGAAACAAAATCAGACACATTGAACCCAACCACTTCCAAACTATGGAGCCATTTCTCTTAAACTTGCATACAAGCTCCTCGTCGCCGCGATTGCCAGACTCCTATTTTTCGCGCTGTCGGGGATTTTAAAAAAGTGACGTGAGTGCAAGGGCAGAATGTGTGAGTCGGAGGGAGTGGGAGAGAGATACGCAGAGAACGAAATAGCAGGCAGCAGGCACGGCTCGAAACAGCTGTTATTTTGAACAAATGTGCTGTACTTTAAACGCAAATTAAACTATCGATATTGACGACAGCCTCTCGTTGCATATCTTGTTTGAAAAAATATCGATATATTTATCGCCCAGCCCTAGGTCCTTCCCCTGGTCTTCTCTTCGTCCTCCACTGATGCCATCAACAATGGCGCCGTTATCCTGGACTTACCACCAAGCTCCCCCTCTCCTCCTGATCAACCCCCGAAGACTACGCACTACGACACGGCTGCGTGACCGAGCACAGAGAGTCTACGTCCCTGTGAGGAAGAGGGCTGATTCAAAAATCGGTTCTCATTAGTAGTGCAGGGGCTTGGTGACATCCGTGAGCGCTCACTTGCCCCCATGTCAGGGCATCGGCCTTTTTTATTAACCCTGCATCGTCAAAGGACAGAAACGCCAAGTTTGGAAGTTGTATAAAAACATAGATAAGCAGCCTATGACCCAGAGGCAACGCTCGGTAAAAGCCCGAGTGAGATCACCCGATGACAGGTGTCTGAAGCGTTGTGACCTCGAGCCAAAGAGTCCCTGGAGAGATGGCTGAAAATGAGTCTAGAGGGAAGGCAAAATCAAAGCGGTTCTAAGGCAAAATTGAAGCTGTTCCAAGTACAAAGTCTACTTCCCTGGTGTTTACATGACGCTGATGTGGGTCATTGACCTGGGACATACAAACACAAACCTGTACAAAATAAGTGTCTTTGAGGGGGTTTGAGGCAACAACAAAAAAGGAAGGAACCAATCAGACGCGTGGTCGTAGAAAGCGGTTTAGGGCGAGAACCAACATTGTGGTTTACTAATGAAGGGGGGTTGTCATAGAGGGTAGTGAAGCAGCCTGTCCAATTTAGCGCCACGCTCCAATTAACCCAAAAGGATGCAACAAGCAAAACATGGAGCCAAACATCCACTAGTAATTAGTAGCTACAAAACCATCACTTTCCGAGAACTGTACGCCATGAGGCTGCGGCCGTGCAAGGAGAGAAAATGTTGGTTTGTCATTTTGTGGTGATAACAGACGCTGGGTTTTGATGAAAAAAAACAACTAGCTACAGTTTAGTTTTCTTTCACTATCGAAAGAGGATGAACAGATTAAATAAGAAAAAAGAAAAAAAAGAAACGAACAGGAAAAACCCTACATAGTTATGGTGGTCCAGGTTCAGGGTCTGGTCTACATAGGCCTGGCCTGACGGCACAGACCACTGAGCCACTAAGCCACTTCAACAAAGAGCCGGTGCTTAGACAAAGCACCGTTTGATGCTCTTTTTCATATTTCCCATTCCATTAACGCAGAGCAAAGCATCAGCCATTACACACACACACACATACAAAAACAACAAGAGTGCGTCATAGATGTGCCCACCCCTTTTGATTAGCAATTCAATTATTTATGTCGAGCAGTGGCGGGTGCCGGTGTGCTTTCCAGTCAATGGGAGCTGTTGATTTACCGATAGGGCTTGAAAGGAAATATGTACAACACGTATGTGAACACACCAGGAAAGAGTTCACAGTGAGTTCACTACACATTGCAAATATCAGATGTGTAGGTGTTGTCGGCGGTAGTGACAGACTCACCGTGAGCATAGGGGTGGTGAGGAGACCCCATGCGAAGAACTCCAGAAAGATGACGACCACGGCATGGTAAACGCTGGGCTCGCCGATTCCCTGGGGCTACATAGGAAGCAGTTAGACAAGAGACGGGCGTTAAGAGGGAGGCTTACACAATCACCCACCAAAGTAAACACCAGCTCAATGCTAATTGGTGATACATATATATGTGCATAGAGGGAAGTTACAACCCCATTGTATGACCTGTCTGCCAGAGAAGACAATTAACTGTACATACATTCCTAATAGGTGATACTGTACATGCTGTCCTAATAGCTGAGACCTGTGTTTGTCCGTAACTTTGCATTGCAATACAACGCAATGCAATTCTTCACCTTCATTAAGCCAGGTGGCTGGTGCGATTCCATGAATTCATATATTCATATTTAACATCCAGAAGAATATTTTAAAACCATAAGATACCATAAGATTTTTTTTAAATTAAAAACTACATGTTGCTTGAGTGCTGCTATCCCATTCTAAAATCGGTGTTTGGCAGGAAGTGGTAAATGGTGCTTTCTGCTGCTTATTCCACTTCTGTAACATGCAAGTGCACATACACATGTGGGCCATACACACAGAAAATGTATTGTGCAAAACCACCCTTACACCACAATTGGACCAAATGCTTAAACATCCTTCAGAAAACATTCATTTTCCAGTAGTGTAGTGACGACCATAAACTTTATGATTTGTAATACGTATCCTCAAAGAATATCTTGGGTACGCTTCGGCTTCCGTTTCATGTTTAAATCATTGCACTCAAACAGAACTCTGTCTCCATACGTCATTAACAGTGATAGAATGTGCTGAACGCATAGCAGGACAGTGCGTTCAGTGCGTGAGAGAAAGTATATAGAGGGTAAGAGCCTTGGCAGGAATCTGATAAATGTGTGAAAACAGTTGATTATAAATTAGGGCAGAATGAGCTCATGGAAGGTACTACCAACCAGTCATATCCCAGGTGGTTCATTATCATCCCAATGGCATCTTACACTGAGAACAGACCAGAGCCATGAGTGTGACAGCCTATAGGGATAGGTTGGCGAGAGAGGTTATCCAATTCAAAGCACAGGCCCCCAGTGTATTTCAGTTACAAATGTGATCACGCCACCTGCTGCACTGCAAATGAGGAACAAACAGTTCCCTGAAGTCACTTCCCCAATGTTGCATCACAATTGATCTATTATAACATTACCTCTTGGGATATTTTATCACTCTCAATGAAAAAGGTGCCAAAGCATCATTGCTGCACAATCAAAAAAGCGATTTTGTATAAGTGTTTAGCTTAACAAAGAAGTTATATCGGGAAACAGTAGCCCTGTGTAATGAGAACAAGTGCCCCGTTTAACAGGTCTCTTCATTGTCAAGTGTTTAACCCAAATAGCAGCTACCATTGGTCACTGGTTTATGAGTCAAGCTAAACAGGCACATATCACCCGTGTTGATAAACAAGAAACTTGTTAAATCTCTAAATGGTAGCCTGTACTTGGACCATTACTCAAAAGTTAACTCGGGTCTAGCGGAGAGGCTTCAGGTGTAGCAGAGAGCCAGATATTAGCCTATGTCGATCCTGACCTCGACATCTGTAGTAACAACAGCTGTTTACAAGATCAAGGCAATACAATTTTGACCGCTTGTAACAATATGTTGTTTTTCTAGCTATTGACATACTCACTGCCTACATCAAAATGTATTACAATGCTTAAACATCGGTACAGGTGTCGACTAACGTGTGACAATACAAGGTGGACATGTGGAACTTATCGACAATTTCGTTGAACATGGTCAACGTGTGGCTCCTGGTGGATGTCCACCAAAGCTGCACATTCGCAATGAAATAGGAGTCCTCTTCAATTCAAAATAATTAGAGAAGCGAAGCCAGTCAACATATTTTATATGCTTAACAAAGGTACCAAATACATGTAGGTAGTCACAGCAGCTGTGATTGGCTTCACTAGTAGTTCGTGTTTAATCAACTTCGTGTGTGAGAAGATATTTCCCCTTATTATGAAATGTTACCTGAAGAACCTCTCAACACCCCCTTGACCAAAACACATTTGGACAAGATACGTCGATGTTGGCCAACGCCAAGAAGTGTATGTTGAATAATACATTATTAACTCTTGTTTGTAACGTATATTTAAGAGGGGGAACTCAACATACGGTAGGTAATAGCTATATAGCTAGCGTCCCTTTGGTGAAGCTGACGTGTAAACGCTCGACGTCGGGCCAGCTAGAGCTAGCATCAGAGCTAGGTACAGTAGTGTTAGCTAGCTGGATGCTTCTTCACCAAGCTAACGGTTAACACGCTGTGGCATTATACATGAATAAAGCAACAGTATAAACACACACATGATGGAGTGTAGTTATCTCGTACTGTCAAGTTGGCAAACTTTGAATAACTACAGGCCAATGTATTTAACTGACGGGCAAACGAGCAAAAATAAATATTTAACTCACGCTGCCTCCATCTTTTATTATAATTTTCTTTGCAAGAAGAATGCTGCGGTTCAGCCGCTTTTTCTTCTTTTTCTCCCCCGTCATAATTAACTTATGTCCATTCTTGATGTTAGCGGGTCATCGTTGCAGGGAGTAGAATAACTATTATCTATGTTGTTGATTTGTAATCTCGCTATTTAGCTCCAGCCAGTAACGAACAAACTAAATGATTTCCTATCCCCACCTCACTTTGGCCTGTCTTCCTGTACTACACATTGACCCGCCCCTTTGGCACAATGTCGACCGCGGATTGGTAGCTGCGAATAGGAGGACATTGCATTTGTTCGTTTGATTGGTTTGCACAACTCTTGTGCCATTCATCGGAAAACGTTATCCGTGTGTACATCATCACGGCTCTACACACAGAACAATAGGGCAAACATGTTAAATGGCAATGAACCAGCATCAGTAAGCTCATTACATTGAGTTGATATACAATATGAAAAGGCCGCTTAACATTGTGAAATAGACAGCATTTTATAGACTCATTTTCATTTTTCTATGAACTAAATATTAATTCAACAGATATTTGCACTGCTTTTAGTTTTGTCAATTATTGTTATGACACAAAAGGAAAAAGCCAAGATGTAGCCTTCCCATTGTCCCACTTTAAATTAAGTGTAACGTCTTTGTTTAGTTATTTGAGACATTGACAAAGTATGACATCAGACAATTATATTTAATAGCTTAGAAAATTCACACATGCAATTCAAAACATGCACAGACATAAAGAAAGCTGTTTCCTTTGCATGTTACTGAATCGTCTAGAAGTTTAACCATCTATCGGAAGCAGCCATCAAGATCCACAGCTGGCCAGGAGCTCCACAAGTGTCTAGGACTGCAAGTGTCCTAGAAGCCTAATCCTCTCTTTGACGTGGACATTAACGGCTGCACAGCCTGATCTCCACACACACAGTGTGGTTATAACATTGGTGTTAATGGTAGGTTGTCATTGCATTTGTGGAGAGAAAGAGAAAGAGAGAGAGCGAAAGCCAGAAAGACCGCACAAGAGAGAAATAAAAACGGTTGACAGTCACAAGATGTTCCTAAATTTAACACAGCAGGTGCTGAAACAAGTGTGTCTCAGCAGGTGCTGAGAGGGATAGAGAGATAGAGAGAGAGCGACGTAATGGATTGTTACTTTAAAAACAGTTTTTTCCGGCTTTGAACAATGTTGTAAACTTTTGGGAAAATTCCACATATATTGGTAAAGTCAGTTGTAGGTATGTAGGTTTAATGCGAAAATCTTACATTTAGTATTTTTAATATTACCAATTCCCCGTCACAACTTGAATTTTAAAGGTGCTAATTCCTAGTGTGGGAACATCTTTACTGAATTTTCATATTGCCTGGTTGTAACTGTAATTGTCACAAAAATAGGCCAAATATGTATCCTTTACGCATAAAATAACCACGTTACCATGTATATTTAAAATATTGAAGAAAAAGTTTACAAAATCTCCCATCATATTAACAAAAAAAGTTGTCAGGACTTAATCCCCAGCAGCTTTAATCGTCAAAAACAGGAGAGGCAAGGGAGGGCAGAGAATTCACAGTTCTTGTTCTCTTGTCGCCGTATTCCAGCCCCTGTAATTTTCTTTCCACACCATTGTTACAACTGCTGCACAATTTCATGTCCCCAGGGCACTTGCTTTAGTGTTCTACGTCTTCGCTAGCCATCTCATCCATAAAGGGGATGTCCAGGCCATCTAAATTCCCATTGATCTTCTTTCCTTTGAGCTGGGGCACGTCGGGCATGGGGGATGTGTCCGAAAGGGTGGGTGCGTCGCACGCTGAGGGCTCTGGGTCGCCGGCCTGGTCGCCCGCTGGGTCTAGAAGGGGAGGGGGTTCGGTCAAAGGCAACGGAGGGGCCTCCCCTGCCTGACTCATCATCTGCTTGATTCGGTCAACCAGGTCCAGGGGTTTGGGTGGGCAGTCGGGTTTTTGGCCTGGAGACGATCGCGCTTCAGAATGTCTCCCTGGAAGAAAAATGAACCATGTGATCAGTCAGCGCACCTGGTCTCCCATGGAAAACAGACGCACACACGCACACACTCTCTCTCTTAAAGTAAAACCTGTGCCAGTGTGTTAGGTCGGTCGTCCTGTTGACAACCCCCTCACCTAGTCTTATACACAACCAAAATCACACACACCATTGTTAACAAACAAGACACATTGTTTCGATATCCGAAATCTAGTGTGAAGTGAAACGTGAATAGGCCCTACCTCCCTACTGACCTTCGGAGTCCAGGCTACCTAGCTGGTCTTCGGCCAAGCTTTCCGAGCTGATGGATGACTGGGAGTCTAGGTTGTCGTCCGAGTTCTCCAGGTCCAGGCTGGGCAGCGTGCACGCCAAGTCCTCCCTGGAAGCACCACACACCGGACACACCAAAATATTTTCAGAGCTTCAAAATCTGTGTTTGGTTGTTATCTATATATTCAACGTGTTTTCTTAGGTAAAATATTGTTGGGAGTAATCAACCAAAAGTGTATATGAAATGTACACCAAATAACTTGACTCACTTCTCCTCCTTGATGGACTTGATTCTCTCAATGAGTTTCATATCATCATCATCATAAGGGTCAAAGTTGATCTGCTGGGAGTCATCCAGCTCTGGATCTTTATCAACAATCTGGGAAAGGGTCAGGGGCAGGCAGTTGAGGGTTTGATTCCCTGTCATGCTCAACCATAATTGTTACTCTATTGTGCTCTATACGTTCTTCATTGATGGACCCTCACCGTGTTTTGCCTTTTCAGTCTCAGATGGTTGATGGCTAGGTTTTCGGCATACTCCAGCTCCTTGATGTTCTGCATCTTCTCTGTGTAGCGCCTCAACTGCTCTGTGATGAGGACCTCCACACATCTGCAGACCATAACATCAGTAGTCATCTATGTGCCGCCCTGAGATATTATGTCCAGCACATGAAATACTTGTTAAGGCCAATGCTGAGCCTCTCTTAGCGAGGACATACTGTTACATATCATAAACACTGCATATGATTCAAGGGACAGAAACGCATATCTGGTCAGGCACAACACTGGAAATGACCAATCCTGAGAATAGTACGAGCAGCATGGCGGGGATGGAAGTGGGAGACTCACTGTGTGGTTTTGGACACGTCCTTCATACCCAGGAAGGGGTCGTCGGCGTCGGGGGACCGCATGATGCAAGGCGCAAACACGATGGCCAGAGAAGAGGCAGACATTCTGTTGTGCTCCTCCTCCTTTGCCACTCTACAGAGAGAATGAGACGCACACGCCGAGGCGGCCATCACGGAGGCGCAAATCATTTTCAGCAGGAGGATGTAATTGCGCAAAACCCAAACAGGAAATTACCAGTGTCAATCCAAACTCTATTGTAGGGCTGTGGGAGAGTTTAGAGTTTCGCAATGCAAAATGACATGTGACCATTAAGGGAGAGATTAAGGAACGCGGGGTTCAGGACGAGAAGGGCGTTTACTTGACAAGATGGAAAATCAGCCGCTCCAGTGTGTTGAAATTAGACGCAGGGAGTTCATCGATCTTATGGTAGATGGCTTTTATTCGGTCCGACATCTCCGGCAACTCTGCGGGGAAACAGATAAAAACAAAAGGATTCATATGGTGAAATCAAGCTATGGGGGTGTCGAATTGCCATTAAAAAGTCCATAGGCTGAACATTCTAGGAGGGTTTTGTGGAGATCTGTGTAGGAATAGGGAATGAGTAATGCTCCAGTCAACTAATACGGACCACCTCCGGCCCTCAAATGAGGGCTCTTGTATCAACACCTGACAGACGGCCTCATTAGCTAACAGCAGCTGTGTGCGGCAGGGCTAGGCACCTGCCAGGTGTGACTCTTTATCACAAATCCTTCAAAAGCTAGCTAAAAATAAAATGCACTGGATGGCTTTCCTTTCAGCCATCTGACGAAGAAGTGGCAGAATGCGTTTCGTTTCTGTACAAAAGCTTGCCTTTCAGACATCCTTGTGTCCCCAGTAGATCTCTTTGTGTGTTATCTGAACTAAGCTTGGATGTGAGTAGGGATTGTGGTGGGGTAGAGGCTGAATGGGTGCCTGCGTTCATCACTACCGGTTTCGAAACGGTGATTAAAGACATTGGTCAAAGCAGACCTACCGGCAGCATGCAGGAAGTCGTTGTACAGGTTGAACGTCATCAGGGGGTCTGGGAGTTCCCTGAGCCACCTTTTAACCAGGCCTGTGATGGTGTGGATGGGGTAGTTTTCTAAAGACGCTTGTTCGTGATCTGAAAAAAGTATAAGGGATAAGCATGGAGCTTCAGATCTGTAGAAGTAGACTCTCCATGGACAGAAGGGGTCCCTTCAGCGATCACCACAGCCAACAGGTACTTCAGTATAACAGTTATCCTCTTCTTCTTTTATCATCAAGTATATGTCTGTATACATGTATATAAAATACAATATATTCTCTGAAACGTCTTCCAATTGTGTCAAAATATAGTCCCCTCTTAGATCGATTTGAGCACGTCCATCTTCTATTCACGCAACTTGTAGTCACTTACTATTTTCCGAAACAACTGCTAAAAGTTACAAGCACAAGCGAGTCAAGCACCCTCACATCGCTCCCCTCCACAAAGGGGGGCCGTTCATTCTACCCTATGAGCCCGGTCCTAGCCTGGCCCTGGTCTCACCGGTCTCCAGGATGTGGTGCAGCTCCCTGGCACGGCACGCCGAGCCGGACTTGCGGTAGATGCCCTCAGTGTCCAGGCCGTTGATCTCAACGTACAGGAGAAGCCTCTCCAGCACCTTGGGCACCAGGGTGGTCTTGCTGGTGAGGACGCACACATCCACCCCAAAGTGAAGGGCGCCGGACTTACTGTGAACCTGTCACACGCACGGTCACAGACACAGGGGCGGGGAGGGGAATAGGAATGTGGCGTGTGTATGAAAGCTTGAATGCACATGAGACTGAATAAGCACTGAATAAGCATACGCATAGATGTAGGTATAAACAAACAGGCAGAGAAACAAAAACATCGATTTTTGGTGATTTGCACAAATCTGTTGGAATATACCAGTTTAAAAAGCACAACTGCCAGGTTGGCATCCAGAAAGAATTAGCACTGGACATAAGTAAGTAACGTAAGTATGACTCATGTTGCAGGGCTTAGAATCACAGCCATTGTTGTAACGCAACATGCCCACATACCAAAATACCTGCATCTCAAAGGAGGAATTAACCATGTGACACACAGGAAGCGCGCTGATCGACAACACGGAACACTTCCACTTCTTGGCAACCATATGCTGCTTGGTGTCAGGGTGACTACGTAGGTTTTCCCCTTATGATCGAAATGTTGCAATACATGCACCCCCCCCCCCCCCCAGAGTTACACTCCATTTGGTTTCCATCATTTACTGAATATGAATATGATGGTTTGAATATGATGGTTTCCATCATATTCATCTTTACATCCATTAAAGGTGTGCTTTGCAGTGGCTCATCCTAATCTAGGGGCCACCTCAAAACCCAGAGAGGTTTAAGTGGGAGGAATGAATTGGACCTATTATGATAAGTTAAAGCAGGTTGTGCACTATTAAAATCCACAAACCTACCTTCCTTGAACTGCGTGTCAAGCAGTCTGTGATGATTTTGGACAGGCATTTCTTGTGGCATATTAATTTGCAGGCTGAAACAAAGACATAACATGACATTTATTATAAACGATTTTGTTCAAAGCGTCAATATGGGCATTCAATCTAGAAGATACAACCCTAAATGTGCAATAATCATGTGAGTACATAAAATGTATCAAATACGAAAACTGCCACATTATAATATGTCATATATTATAATGTATTATATAATATATATATCATTATATATGTATACAATATATATATTCCAAGCAATATTCAAATATATATTTTTTATTATTATTTAATACATTACAAATGAACAAAAGTAAACACTGCCTGTACAAACTACTCCTTACCACTGCACATGTAGGCCTTCTCCATTGCCCAGATGTAAGAGTAGCACAGGTCACATGACTGCATGATATTGACCACGTAGGTGCTGAACAAGTGATCCAGAGGGTTCTCCAACTAAACGGAGATATAGAGTTATGAATAATTGACATGGCCGGATCCTTTGATAATAAGGGGATTGGATCACCAACTTACACATTTTTCTTTTTTTTCCCTCTTTCTGCTTTTCTTGATGGCCTTTGAAAAACAAAATGAAAAATGTAAATATTTGTATGTAGTTTGTATATACATGTATATGTATTTCCAATGTTGTCCAACATGTCCAATGGTGTAGTACTTGTATATAGTTATTATGATGAGAATAATTTGTAGGAATTACATTTATATTTACATTCATATATTTACATTCATATATATATAAAGAAAAAGCTTCTGACACTATATATCTGTCATCTACCTTGACCAACTTGGCTTCCTTCTTTTTCATCTGTCCCCTGATGAAGCCGTCCAACAGAGATCTGAACAGGTTGACCACGAGCACCACATCCGACAGCCTGGTGGGGGTGGCCAGCCTGTTGACCTTGTTCTGATAACTCGTCTGCAGGTCTTTGTAGGTGATCTTAGGCTTCAGTCAACACAAGGGGCAAACAAGACTTTTGTTTTACTCAACACCAAGTCAAATGTATGTGTTCATTGATCACCAATTACTCTTTGCACGAAATTGCACTCATCCAGCTGCTAAAAATAGTGGTAATCCAAGTTACCATATTGTACTTTAACAATAAATGCTTGGCTTCCACCTAAAAGTAGGTCAAACAATTGTCTTGACATGAACTCTTAGAAGAGTACATTGACAGATGTAGAGATCCTTTAGGTGTGCTAGGGTCCACCGTGCCAACTCACCGGGATTGCGTACATGGACTTTAAGATGTCTCTGAACTCTGTGGTGGCTGTGACGAAGAGGCTCTCGGTGGGAGACAGATTTTTGGCCTTGGTGTTCAATTCAATGATCTACACAAAAAAACAACAACAAAGTTAGACGATACAGCACGACTAAAGCATTGGGTTAAGGACATGGGCTTGATTTTAAAATCATTCATTGTTGGTCATACACTGCTTTCATGTTAATTATATATTATACGTAATTTGTTGGACTGTCCTGTAAACTAACCCACTGCCATTAGGCTTCCTAACTTAGAACCATCAAAAAACCCTGACACTTAATGTTGTATCAGCAATTCTGCCGTTTGTTTTCTAATACAATTTGTTTACGATCTCGGAGCATAGGCTGCTCATTTTCTATGAACCATCCAGATCTCTCAGGTCATCTGGGGCGGGTCTGCTTACTGTCCCCAGAGTCAGAACCAAACATGGAGAGGCAGCGTTCAGTTTTTATGCTCCACATATATGGAACAAACTGCCAGAAAGTTGTTGGTCTGCTGAAACACTCACTAAATCCAGATTAAAGACCTTTATGTTTGCTGCAGCCTTCCCTTAAGCTTATCTTAACTTGTTTTAATTTCCTCTTTAGGATTATATGCTTGTATTCTAATTTCAATGCTTTGAATGCTGTATATGTATGCGTTTCTTTTTTTTGCTATGCTTTTATTGTATTTTAATGCTTTTATGTATGTAAAGCACAATGAATTGCCTTGCTGCTGAATATACTTGCTTTGCCTTGCCTTAAGATCTCGGTCGCCTACAGAGACGCGTTTTTTTGTTGGCCTGCTTATGGGGCTGGAGGCTAGCGGATCGTGAGGAAAGATCTGATGAATGTGATCATTTATGCTTCGGCCTAGAATCGCTGATACAACCTTTAATTCTTTTTCGTTGTTTTGTGCCGTTGTCTTTCCGTTGTTTTTGATTTGATTGATTGCAAATTCTGCTTCGATGCAGTGCAGTTGGCAAGGATTGAAACAACCTCGAACCACCGCTCACCTGCTTGCCCAGGAAGGCGTCCAGATCTTGCACCTCCTGGCCTGTGCCGATCAAACGCTCTAGGGTGGCGTCCAGCTGCTCGCCGCGGGTGGAGCGGCTGATCAGGACGGTGGAGCTACTGCCTCTGTGGCTGTCCTGGCCGGGCTTGCTGTACGGGTGAGGGGAGAAGACTGCCAACGTGGCCCGAGATTCTGGGGATAGTGGTAGAAAAAAGGCTGAGCGTTGAGTCGTGTGCCATTAGAAAAAACTTATTTTTTTGCAGTTCGCTTCTCCAATTTCATATTCATATTCATACTCTAGTAATCTAGTGCCAACATTGCCCGTAGTACCAGGTCGGTAATTCAGGATGAGCTCGTGTTACCAGTCATGGGATTCACAGGGCTGGAACAGGTGTCTTGTTAAACCACTAGATGGCAGTAAAGATGATGACCATCAATTCCAAAATAGAGGATCTGGGGTTGTTTAAATTGGACTTACTTTCTTTGTTGGCTTCAATCGCTGGAACTCGGGGTACTTTCTTCCCCAGAAGTCTGCTGAGAAACCAAAGCCTGGGAGGCAAAAAAGATTAAATTAAATCCTTATAAATTCGCCCCGCAACTTCCACAATCGATACCAGTAGACGTCAACAAATGAATGAGGTGTGACTAGACCTCTCGGGGGTGGTCGGATTCGAACGGGTCAATCTGGTGGGCTCGTGGGTGGGCTTAGGAGGAAGGCTGAACCTGCACCCGTCCGGTTCTGCAGGTGACTGGGAACAATGCGGAGACTTCAGGCTCCGGTCAAACACACGCTCCCATGGAATGTCTCTGTGGGACAATACCTTCCATTCTGCTTGCAGCCACCAAAACCTCCACAGCCCAACAGCAGAAGACCCCCCCCCCCCGCCACGGCGTAGATCTTCACCTTCTCCCACCCGAAACCGTTATTATGACATCATGCAAAGCCATCTCCCCAGAAAGACCTTTTGCAAATAAAGTAATTCATTAATTAGGGTCGTCATCTTTTGTGACAATACACCAGTGTGAGTAAACTGGGAATTGGAACCGTATACTTGAAACCGTATACTATAGATACTCAAATATTCCATGTTGCACATTAGACATGCTCAGAAAAAAAACTGTTCTAAAAAAAGGCTACACGTACGCAAACTGAAAAATAAAAGAACGGTTTCCATCAGATGTGACTTTTGTCCGATCCTCTTGGGAACAACTGGGGTCGGAAGCTGCGCAGTTTGCAGGCATAGCATGCACTTCACAAAACAAAAACGGGAAAAAGTTCGAAATGAGCTGCGGCAGAGAGAAGGCGATGTGTGTGGCAGTCAAAGCACCACTTTCTCCCCATTTTAGTGTTTTGTCCACTTGGGTGCAAAAAGCTCCTGAAGCTCAACGGCAAAGGGCAGGGCGGGGCGGGGCATGCAAGGCCTGCGTGCAGAACACAGCATGGTTATGCTTGGCCCCTGGGGGGGTGGGGGGAGGGTACCTTGCCCTGGGGTCTGTCACGCCTGACGTCCACACTACTGACCGAGCTCTTCATCACAGAGCCCTGGGGGCTGATGGGAGGCAAAATGCCCCAGAACTCAGTGTCCTTGGAGCGGCGCATGTTAAACATCAGCCCGCTGCGCGCGTAGGCTAGCCGCCGCTTTCTCATGGGCTTTTTTTGGCGCACCTTGACCTATTGGCATCCATCCAAAAGGGGGGGAAACTTTAAGGGTGAGGTCACAGAATCCTACCTGGTCACGCTGAGGTAGGATTGCCCTTTAATTCACAAATGCCCTTTAGTTACAATGTTAATACACCAGATCACGAGGAATCAAATATCAACAATCTATACCAAGAATCCCCCTCAGATTTGCTGTATGTAAGATTTAAGAGCCGTAAGATAAATGTCATATGGAAATGGTCGTCCATAAACTATAGCCAATTTTTGCTAATTGATTATGCATCACTTCCCGGATTGGTGCATGCAACGCAACACTTTAGCTGCAATAGTGGAGAAACGAGCAAGAGCACGGGCTCTATCTTTACAACTCTTGAATCTTACCGACAGCATTTTAGGATTATGTGATTAAAAGGACATTACTGAAAGTAATTAAATGGTAGGAAGGCATTGATCAAGTTTATTTCACTTCCTCTGTCCGCCCTTTGCACTGGCGGAGCAAGTTTCATTAAAATGCAGCACAAACAGGAACCATTGTGAAACGTGTGTGCTCCTCTAGTGGAAGGAGGTGATGTGAGCGTAAGGGCAAATGACCGGGGTACCTCCGGGGGGGGGGAGCTATCGGAGCCAGAGGAGTGTGTTAGTTTTGACAACTCATCCACAGACATGGACTTCCCCTTGTTCCTGGAGAGCAGAATTGAAGTACAGTCAAGTTTGAGATGAATCAGGAGTATGCTGAGCCTGACAGAGATTTTACATTAATTTGTCAACTCTTAAATCGAGTCTCATGGTTCTCATGCATTCGGATCCATGGCGATTCATCAAATACATGAGAACCATGTGAATCAATCGAAACATAATGGGTGGAAAGCAAAAACTGCTGATCCCAAGGTTTTCTGGCTTTCTCTGAATTAGTCCAAAATGAAATAAAAAAACAAGGGAACCCACCCGTAAGCATGTTTGGCCTTTGGAGGCGTTCTCTCTGGGCTCGACTCATCCGTCCTGTCTTCTTCGTTCCGTTTCTCCTTCCACTCTTTGCCCTTCACCTGGATGCTGTCCATGTTGGTGTAGCGCTGCAGGGCGACGGTGGAGGGCGGAGAGTCCGGCGCGTACTGCCCTTGTCTGCCGTCCAGGGGGACGGAGAAGGGTCTGGTGAGGGCTGGAGGGGACACGCGGCCCTCTGGCAGAGCTGCTGCGACTCCGGCCCAATCGCTACGACAACACAGGGGAGGTAACGAGTAGTTAGTACTTTCGAGTAGTCGCTTTTGGGGAAATGCATATTGCGTTCATTCACAGGGACTAAACATGAATTCAGATACAAATCCTTAAGGAGCACATAGGTGTAAGGTGGGATTGCGCATATCCTAGATGTGTTCCAAACCTGAACCCTGTATGTGCTTCCACATATCAGGCAGGTATCTGCTCAGAAACCTCCCCTACGTCATTTAAAGGCTGAAACAGCAGTAGCATGTGGTGCATTTCGTTTTGTCACAATTCAAATGGTACAAAGTGGTTGTGGATATTGCTGCGGTGTAAACAGGGCCATAGTTTCATCGTTACCCGGCTCCCGGTGGCTCTGGCTGTGGATTCCTGCAGGGGCTGTGCTCCACCACAGCTTGTCTACGCAGCTCTTTCTTCCCCAGGCTGCCAAACGGGGAAACATTTTTTGTTAGAAATTGGGCAACATTTTATGGAACTCATCTGTGATCACACCCCTTATTATTCAGTTTAGCGAGAAGGAGCTTTGCCCTCAGGTTGTAAAGGCTAGCATCCATCACACTTATATACATCGACTGCAACAATGTTTCCACGGTAACAGTTATTTTTAACAAGCACATAAGATCAGAGAAAAAAAACTATCTAACTATAAAGTAAAGCTGGTTTTAGGCCCCAAGTCTCAAGTCTCTATGGCTAATCATTTCATTTGCACTGGTTCAGTGTGAAAAGTGGAAAAACCGAGGTAAACTCCCACAGCTGAGGATTTACAACAAGAAGCCACTAATTTTCCCCGGACACCCGGCACGATTAAGACAAAGGAGCGAGCCCCTCAGTGTGTTTTACCCATTATTCGAGTTCTAAAAAAGTTATAATAAGGGGCAGGTTATTATATGTGCACGTTCCCCTCGTCCACTGTATTTCAGCGTATTCCCAAAAACGAAAAATAGTTGTAATATTTCATTAATAATACAAATTCATTGAAATAAATAACAGGGGATGGCCGTTTTAGAAGGGGGAGGGTTTTGAGCATCTTTATTTCAAAGGGGGGGTGCGATCCCCCCTCAACTCGAGTGCGGGTTGTACCTCTGGCGCCCCCTGGTCATCTTCCCCCCGGCGCCCAGCTCATTCTGGCTCTGGGACTTCTTCAGGGAGGTGCGCCACGCCGTCTGGATGATTGTGGCCGCACAACCTTGGTTGTGGTCATAGAACTCACGCCAGCACCGCTGAGAGGACAAAAAAGGGGGCTTATAATAATAATAACCAATAACCAATCACAGGCCACCAAAATAGTCAGCAAACCACATTGCCAAACTTACAGAACTGTTGTTCATAATATGTACCGCACTTGACAGTCCAACAGGTGTTTTTTATAGTCATGTTGATGTGTCCAGCGTTGAACGGACTACTCCAAACGGCGAATTAAACAGGACCTACCCACAGTGGGGTCTGCGCTGGATTTCAGAATGGTCTTAATACTTCTAAGATTTTGGTTACTGACGATACTCTTTCTGATCAGTTTTGTGTTTTTCTTTGAAATGTCTTGCAGTGCTGCCGTGCATATTGGGACAGATGTAATCCCCATATGGTCCATCAGTGAGTAACTTGAAAAAGGTGTCAGGCCGAAATGTTGTTCCCATAAAGACTATTCGGCATCTGAACAAGAGTGTGCGGTTTCTCTCATCCTGTCTTTATCAC
>JAOPJJ010000134.1:5648637-5659502 GCA_027122795.1 Enchelyopus cimbrius
CCCCCCCCCCCCCCCCCCCCCCCCCCCCCCCCCCCCCCCCCCCCCCCCCCCCCCCCCCCCCCCCCCCCCCACCAGGCTGTGCGCAAAGGATGTTTAGAAAGCAAACTTTACGCACGGGTGTGAGCTGACGTGTGGTGGGTCGGGGTCAGACACTCTTTCCAAGGCTTCACGGTCATTTTGCGATCCATTCGCCCTCAAGTGATTCTTCCATATGAGTTGTAATTACAATGGGTATTTCTAGTTTTTTGCACGGTTTGGCTGACTCCTAACGTCTTACGCAGAGTAAAAGTCCCAGACAAGACTGAGGTATCAATATCAAAACTTCACTGTGTGTAAAGACAAATAGTCATAACGCCTTGGACTCTCTTTCATGATGTATTCACCCACACAATATCGTTTAATTGGCCAACAACATTGAAAAGATATATCCCCAATGAAAAGCGCTTGGATATATGATATATACTCTGCCCGCAGGGGGGCGCTGGTTACCCATCAATATGCAGCACAGCGTGAGGCGCCACCTTAACACTGTTAAAGCCCCTCAACTTTTCTTCTCATGAGGTTTAAATACAGTTGTTTTACGATTATATATGTAAAGTCTGATGTAAGTAAGTAAGTAAGTAAGTACATTTTATTTATAGAGCACATTTAAACACAGCATACACTGACCAAAGTGCTGTACAATGTCAATAAAATGCAATATAAAATGTAACCATGACTCGTAATGGTTACGATTATATATGTAAAGTCGGATGTAAGTAAGTAATAAGTAAGTACATTTTATTTATAGAGCACATTTAAACACAGCATACACTGACCAAAGTGCTGTACAATGTCAATAAAATGCAATATCAAATGTAACCATGACTCGTAATAACAAATACAAAAATTCAATAACAATCTGTCTATATAAAAAGGTAATTCTTATTCAGTCTAAACCCCTCATGCTTCGTCTATTAGCCTACTATTATCCAATAGTAGGCTACTAATAATAGTAGGCTACTATTATCCTATACAACGTTGTCCAGGTTAACATGGCCAGCTGCCCCACTGCACATCAATATTAACAATTCATGTTAGACATACACTGCCAGAAATGCCTCTAAAAATATAAATAAAATATAGCAACTATTAGTGGAATATAACTTGTTTCAAGCTAAATGATCTGCCAGTCCAGCAGGAAAATGGCACTTGTTAAGTTCTCTCAAAACAAGAAAAAGAAACAAGAAACTCGATGAATTTTCTTGATACAAGTACAATGATTTGAAGTATCTTCAGCCTTCATAAGTAAATAAGTAAAAAAAATCCTGGTCTGATTAGATACACTGAATTCAAGTGAATAGCAAGTCTGTATTATCTCCAGTGCGCATGCGCGGCGCACCTGTTGCAACTCGTAATGTAATAAAGACTCATAATGTAATAACGGCTCATAACGTAATCATTTCAATGTAATAAAAGTTCATAATGTAATAATTGGCTATCAATAAGGTTCTTAATGTAATAAGTTATTACAGTATGCAGTATGTATGTATATACGTATGTATGTATATACAGTATGTTATTACAGTATTACTTTATGCGCAAAGCCCTTATTACGTTATGCGTCCGTGATTTTATTACATTATGAGCCGATTATTACATTATTGACTTTTCTTACATTGAAATTATGACATTATGAGCCGTTATTACATTATGAGTCTTTCTTACATTATAAGTTGCAACAACAATGATTTTAAGTATCTTCAGCCTTAATAAGTAAATAAGTAAAACAAATCCTGGTCTGATTAGATACACTGAATTCAAGTGAATAACAAGTCTGTATTATCCTTTTGTTATAGCCTATGTTAGATTTGAGCTGCATTATAAACAGGTTTGCTTGTTTCTTCCTGCGTGGCTGATATCTCCAGTGAGCATGCGCGGCGCACCTTCTTGGCCAAATAGGGCCACAGTCTCCTCCTGCGTCTGCTAGCTAAACATAGACCCGAACCCGACCCCCCTGGAGGCCGGGCTCGGGACGCTTATAAGAGGACGGGATCCTTGGGACTGGTTTGGCACAAGACTTTTCGAGCAGGACACATACAATATTTAGCCAGTAAGTATTTACGATAAATTGAGTCTTTAATTGTGTGTCTAACGTGAAAATATACGTAAACAAATCACAACAACTTCTACCACAAATGTTGTTTGCTTATCATGTTGTATGCTAGGATTGTTTGGCAAAATAAAAGTGAACACATGTTAAATGTATGGTTGTTTTCATGGAGAACGTATGACTTCCCCGTTTGATATGACCGAGCAGTAAGACTAATTATTGTACGCTTTGAATATATCTTATCCCATAAAGGTATCCAGGGCTGCTCAGATCTTTGCTTCTTGTGCGATTTAAGGAAGATGGTGGTCTAAAACAGAAACCACAAGGACTACTATACCTGTTGTGTTTCTCTGAGGCCCCACACATCCATTCAGAGGAATATGCAACTAAATGATAAAGCCAGATGATAAACTACTGATCATGGGGAGACACAGGTGAGACCTAAAACAAAGTGTGTTAATTATAGTGAACCATGGAGAAACGTGTTCCATTGGTTCAAAGTGTCATTTCGCTCCGAGTTCTCTACAGAGAGAGCTGTGGGTAACGTTTCAACACACCCAATCTGCTTCTTTGAGTATCATCCATCTATTCTAGATCACCTAGACCAGTGGTTCTCAAATGGGCATACGCGTACCCCTAGGGGTACTTTGGAGTACTGCAGGGGGTACTCAGAAAATTTCTAACATTTATAAAATGTGACTTAAAACTTTTTAAAGCATTGGTTATACAGAATTCCAAAGTAATCTATAGCCTAATACAGTAATTCTCAATAAATTGTAATGTTCATGTTTACCCTGCCAAATAGAACGGACATACATTATTTGTTAATTATCATTTTTTATCCAAATTTCTTTTGGTGTGCCATTTATGGGGGTAGACAGCTGAAAAAATATCTTAGAGGGGGTACACTAGTGGAAAAAGGTTGAGAACCACTGATGTAGATCATCCATCTATTGTTCACTATAGTTTCTAGATGTTAAGAATATACAAAAATAATTTCACATTTGGATATTCTAACCATCCAGTTCATTAACCCTCTATGATTCAATGTGAATTTTACTTAATATTATTGACCTATACATCAAATGTGGAAGTTTATCAAACCTAATGCGATTTGAATAACCCTCTTTAAAATCAGTGACCAGTTTAGAGTTTGGAAATGTTCTAAATTTATCACAAAGCTCCTTAATGCTTGACGCGTTTGTCTCCGCGTTTGTCTCCCCCTACACGTGACATACTGATGATTAGTAGCTGGAACAACTAGTTGACCTTCTAGGGCATAGAAGGTCGTTGAATAAACAAATTGAGGTTGAACGATTGAATGTACCATGTTTGTATCTATTACTTTAACTAGAATTGTGCTTGATTCCAAAAATAGCATACAGAAAAACGTGTTGAACTACCACTCTCCATAAGGCCAGGTTTATGAATATGGGCAAATAATATAATGGCTATTGCAACATAATCTTTTCAATTCACCAGAATCTCTAAAAAAACTTTAAATATGTGTCTACAAATGGCTGCATTTGATTGGTTTTGTATAGGTCTATAATGAGTAGAATTGCAATAAACGGTTGATGAACTCAAGTGTTCGTCCAATACATTGCTTTTGTTGCATATCACTCTGCTTTATATGTTCAATAAACCGCTGCTCATTTGACTCTAAGCTGGCCGTGAGGGTTGGTGTGACCGCTTTGGCTTTCCTATGCTTGAACTTGTTGAATCTGGTCCTGCGTGGTCCTGAGTGGTCCCCCCCCCCCCCCCCACCGCCTGCTCCATCTCCGTGTCACGCGGGCTCTCTGGGACTTTCTGTCAGGGACAGTTTCAATGTAGCATCAGGAGCAGCAGCAGCACATGCAACAGGCGGCAAAGGAACGAGGTCATGAATACTCTAGTGTCACATGGGGAGGGGTAGGGGGTGTAACACATTTGAACCCATGTCCAGAGGTGGTAATGATTAGCCCCCCCTCCCAAACAAAGGCCCAGAGACTCCTAGTCCTCATGGCCAAATTGGGTAGATACCCGTCTTATCTTTTTTTGGCACTGCTGCTGCACCCGTTGCCGTGACGGCGGGCTGACGCAGGAGCACATGTCTGATTCCGCTCGCTGGAACTGGCAGGTGGTAGCGGCCCCTGAGTCAGGCCAGTGAGAGGCGATGAGGAGCGGTCCAATGGTGGTTATAAATACCGCCCTGACACTTCGAGCACTCACTCTATATATAAACCCGCGGGCCTCAGCGATCCACTGTGTCGGGGGCAACAGGAGACACGCACAGACTCCCAAGATATGCAGCACAAGGCTAATGCGTCCAAGTATCACGATGCACCCCTTCCCTCCGTCAACCCTGCATCCTCCACAGACACCCAACCCCATCTACCCCCCTGCCTCTCTGACAACCCCCAGCTGTCTGCCGCCACTAGCGCGTGGTTTCGTAGCAGGATGGGCTCTTAAACATATGGGCTAGCGTAATGTCACAAGGGCCACGTGTATAAGGTTGATGACGTGAAATTTTAAACAGCTGCGATTTAAACAATCATAATTTGAACAAGTTATCCACTTTGAATCAATGACTACATATGAAACAAACATATTTCTGGTTAACATGTCATTTCTAAACATGCACAGCTGTGAGATAGGATATTTCTTTTTTGATTGAATCAATCTATTTCAAGGGACTTTTCATATTGAAATCAAAATAAAGTAATTTGTTTTGGTAGTGTACTTCTGGACACATAGCCTTGGCTGGGTCACAGTTATCCAGCCAAGCGGTGATTCCTGTAAAGGTCAACAGGTAGTAGAATGGTTCGGCTATATGGTGGGAACATACAAGGGCTTCATTTGCACCAATAAAGCTGGCCTCTGTTTGCACAGTGTTAACTTCTCACAAGTGCAGTGGGTTGCTTTGCGCCGTAAAGATGTGTCAAGTCACGCATGACATTTTAAGGTTAGGGTAGTGAGGGCACCCTAGGTTATCGTGATCAGGGTGGAATTCATGCCACCTGCTTTAGCAAGGATCTGCCACCTTGGAGTGGGTGTACCCTTTATCACTTCATGTGACTCCGCTTTGCTATCGCTATACACATGGCTAGCACACCTCCATGTGTAAAGAGCTTCACAAGGGTACTAATTAATCTGCTACATTTAGTTTGAATACCAAGATTGAGAATATTGACGCAAAGTACTGTTCAACAGACCAGTATTTTGTTTGATTTACATTGTAAGAGTTGTGGAGGTTGTCGTAACAGAAAATGTATTTTTCTGTACTGCCGAAAAAGCTTCACATCCTTCATGTGAAGCAATATATTTTACTGTTTGAAATTAGGTGACGCTCTTTAAAATATTGAAAAGACAAATTACAACTATTTCTGCTGTTGACGTTGTATTAGTCATTTGATTGATTCAAGAAACTCTCAAGAGTCATTAATGTTAATATTGGAGGTCAAATGGATTTTTCCTTATCAAACTCCTTTTGATAGTGACAAACTAAAGTCATGGCACACCAAATGAATGCTGGGTGAATAATGTGTTGAACAAATGTTAATAAATTACAAGTAAGTCATTCATTGCTAGTTCTGGTAAATATAGTTGTGAAAGCCTTGAGGCAACATGGGGTTGATAATGAAAACGTGACACCAAAAGTAGGTTATATAGTCTCTTTTAAGTTTCACAACTTTCCAGTTCAGAGGTGGTTTCATCGTTTTATAAAAAGTTACAATAATTCTTCTGCTTTCCATTTCTTAAGTTACATGGTTCATCTATTTACAGGTCAAGAGAGGTATAAATTAACATAGGCACAAGGTATGTCTTGGTGTTATCATTATTCCACAGTATATTTACAAGTCTTTACACAATCCCTTGGGATCCAGGCCTCCTGCTGTGGGGGGAAACCAAAAGAAAATAATAACAATGATTATCAATCAAAACCCGGCTTCATCTTCCAATCACCCAAATGTCATTCCAAATGGCCTTAATAGATCCATATGTCTTTACCTATAAGCTGTTGAGCAGAGAGTTCTGAATGCTTTCGTACACCTGGTCATAGATCTCCTCCTTTGATTTCCTGCCATCAAGGTACTCTGGGTTGGGCAAAAGAAAAACTTGCATCAGCTCTTGATCCGGGTGGGGAATCGATGGTTTATCTGTAAGAGCCTCCCAGCCGTCCTTGCAGCTGACGGCAATAGTGTTGCCTCGCTCACCTATGGAGTTGCAGTTGTTTTCCATTTCTTTCCTATGTTTCAAATACATGGGCCAAACATGACCGTCAAACAAGCCTGGGGGGTCGGGGACTGTGTAGCTTCTTGTGCTGTGGGCAGAAGAAAAACCAATGCCTCAATTAACAACCTTTAGCTGTGGCCGTGTCATACATAAGAAATAAGTCGTGAGCGCCATCGCAGGGCTTTTGTCGTCGCCTCCTCTTCCTCACCTCCTTCTCTGCTTGCACTCCTCGTACGGAATGGAGATGTAGTAACATTGGTCGTAGTACTCCAGTAGAGGCCTGGGGAGGGGGGGGGGGCAAGGCATTCAGTTTACTCAACATGTCTTTGCTCCTGTAAAAGGCTGCATATGGTAGAGGACAGTATGGCCTCTTTTTTTGAAGCAATCGACCCACTTGTAGTTGTACAGAAGGAAGCCCTCCACGATGAGGATGTGCATCCCCGATGCCTCAGTTTCCGCAGACACGTTGACTCCGTGGGAGCGGGCGAACTTCACAGGGTTTTCCTGCCAGCCTTTTACAGTGTTTACCATGGCCTCCATGTCAAGGGCGGTGATGACTGAGGAGAGACAAAGAGACACAGGTGTCTTTCAGAACACACCGGACCACACGTCTCACCGGTGTGACTTCAACAGTCACACCGGTCAAGATAATAGTGAATGACGTTGGCCATTCACATAACTGACACTATAACATGTCAGTTGATTCGTAGTCAAACTTTTATTTGTATTTTTTTTTATGTGCAGGAAGACATTAAAGCATGGATTTCCAGCGTGGAAATCCATTCTTACCATCCCACTGTCTAAAGCCGTCCTCCCCGACTTCTATTTGATCGGGTTTCTGAAATAACAGTCACCAATAAAACATTGCTGAAACCTCGTAGCCAACCGCAACTGATCACACCTGGACACGACTAAGGACCCGTCTCCACCGAAAGGCCTGCATGTGTTATTATGAAGCTATTAGAGGCCTGTCTATCAATGAAAGCGCAGACTTGAACAGGATATCCGCGAGTAGGTTATAGCAACATGGTATTGGTAGAGTAGGCCTCATGCTTTATGCATTTCAGTGTCCCTGTAACGGACGCGCGCGTTTCATATAGAACAAAGAAATGATGATGGTGGCGTGAAGTTATCAGTGATCCGATAGTACAATACTATCGCGATATATGCGAAATTGAAGGAAAAAATAACGCCGTTACAAAAACGTTTGACTTTGAGTGGGGACGCTGTCCAGGAGACATCAGCAGTGTTACTGGGCTGCCAATGCACAAACTCAACGAAAAAGTGAAATACTGCAGCCTCAATACTACGTTTACTTTAGCATGTCGTGAGCTCGGCGTCCAGATCACACTTTGTGTTACGGGCTTACCTTGAAGAAGTCATCCTGGTGCACCACGCAGCAGTTTGGTAAAGCCTTTATTAATCTGTTCGTCAAGGTGGTTTTTCCACCGTTGGTGATGCTGAAATAAAAATAGGAAAAAAGTTAGCTGATGAATTGTCAATGTCACATGAATTACATTTAATTCATTTCCAATTCAACAGACTTTATTAAAAACATGTTTAGCGGGTCAAGACTTACCCGCCAATGCCAATGATGAACTTCATTGTAACTTCTGGTCTTTTTTCGAAATCAGTAAATAAAAGAAGGGAACCGACCTACAAACAATCTTTCAAAGCTTTTAGATAGTCTTTGAACTTTCTAATCCCTTCTACCACACGTTCCCCCCTTTTACTACTTCATTGATTCCCCATGGCGCTGCTGAGTGTATATATAGGGCTCACTTTCAGCGTCACGTGGTGTCCAGAATCTGTGCCTCCTGTAAGCCAATAGGCTTTCCCTGAAGCAGCGAAGAACCGCTATTGTACGCGGAACGTGTCCAATCAAAAGACGACGAATCGGCCCCGTTCGCTACAGCGTAAACCCCCCGAATGCGCACCTGTCGTCATCCTCCGTCCACACGCAGGGCTCAGCCTTTAAAGCGATGCCATCAAGCGCAAATGTATTCTAAACACGACAGGGATGTACACTGTTTGTAGGCTATTGTACATAACCACTAATTGCAGAAATATGTATGGATATAAGCATCATCGGAATTTATAGCGATAGCCTATAGGCTGAAATTAATATGCTGTCACATTGAGTAAGGGAATACAACGATAACATAAACCATAACATATATATATATATTAAGTGTTGCAATTGTATGCAATTTAATAATTAGAGCATATTGGTGTGTGTGTGTGTGTGTGTGTTTCTATTTTGGTGAGGTTGTATGTTGGTGTGTGAGGGATGTATACATGTTGACTGTTGATGTTTGTCTGATCCAATCAGATGTGTATTGATGGTGGAGCAGAGAGAGCTCCACGTGTTGTATCAGCTGTGTCACACATACTTCTGATGCAACAGCTTGGACGACATGGCTCTCAGCCACGTAACCCCCACACAACACTGCTCGTGTTGGGGCTCACGTCAAAGTCTCAGCCTGATCGTCTCTGAGACGCATTGGTGTCATTATGCTATCTCGTCAATCCAGTGTATCCGTGCGTGTGTGTATGTGCGTGCGTGTGTGTGTGCGTGTGTGTTGTTACTTCCTATTTGGTATACGTCTCAGGGGGGTAAGTCACGATGTTTAGGCAGGGTTATTAATATGAATTGCATATTAGTGCGTTGATACATTCAAATATGAAGTAGTGGTGTATTACAAGTAGGCCTACCAAATATAACTGTCCTAAAGTAACACAACCGTGCCTTTACCTACATGTGGCAGACATGGGGGTTTACAACAGATAATCAATGAGAAAAATGGCCAACACCTTATGCAACAATTAAGGGAAACCTTAATTATTAGCATACCGGGTTATGGAATAGTTATGGACTATATTTATTATATTCCTGAGAATAAATGTTTGTGTTTAAATGTATGCTCATTTTGCATTTTTCTCGCTGCAATTGCATTTAGTTTGTTTGTATTCTACTGGTAATTATGACTTGGCTTTGGAAAATATTAAAACATAGCTGTTACTTCTTTGAAAATCGCTCGGAATACACGGCATGTCATCCGCTCTGATCCATTCATTCCTCCATGCATCGCAGGGCCTCCGGTGACGGAGCACAGACAGGATTTATGTGCGTTTCAGTGTGGGTGCTAAAATGGGAAGGAACACACCAGCGGGCAGCCAAAGAATTCCTCGCGTATTTGCCGAGCGGCAGGCCACCCCCTCAGTAGATCACCCGGTGTATACATTTTGTACCAAAATATTGTGTTATCACTGCGATAGTGCAAAGGGCTTGGTGTCAAGGAGACAAAGTGTCGCAGAGGGAGAGCGGTGTGTGTGTGTGGCCAGAAGTCTGACCTCTACAGCACTCGCAAAAGCAGCGAAAGGGACAAGTGGTGCAGGCCTACAGGTCAGGGGACACGTAAAACATGTGTTTAGCCACTAGGAGGCCCGCGTCAAGTGGGTTCATCGAGTGGGGATTTCGGCTCTGAAGCCGCTCAGCGATGCCATAACATTTACTATCAGGTGAAGAGCAACTCCGCCACTGTCTGATGAGTGTAATAGAGGGCATCACAAGGTAATGTGAGGAAATACAGAACCACCAACTATATAGTTTCTGATTTATTATTTTGTACAAACAATGGCACATATTCATATACATGACTTTAGCAACACAAACATATATATATTTATATAAAACCTTATTTGGTAATATTTCCAGTTTTTACTTCAGTAAAAGTGCATTGTAAAAACACAACATGACACCCTTTTCAAAAATATGGGAACATGAAAAGACAAGGGAAATAAATAACTTGCATATGAATCAATTGGAAAATATTGACATGTGCACATGCCTTCTGCTGTGACCTTTCAACTTGGTCTTGGAAGAACGACAGCATATCACAACAAGTGATTGTACATAGAAATATCAACCGGCGCCCGTCTTACCATGTACAAAACATATCTTTCGAAAAATCCTGTACAAATATAGGCCTACTGTATGTAAATCTTTACTTTAGGGTCAAAATTCATGTTTGTGTCACTTTATTGCGAAAATCATGCTAGAAATCAGTGAAAAATCAAAATGTTGCACGTAAAAGTGTAATCTTGGGGGGGGGGGGCCTCGAATGCGAGATTGGCATGGCGTGTAATCAGCCGTAACAGACCGCCGGGGCGGCCCTCATGTGGTGCTCGGGGATCCAACCAGGCCTGTTTTAAGGATCAGCGCATCCGGTATCAGCTTGACACCAGAGTGTGGGGGGTACAGACAGGGATCAGGTGCGGCGCGTGGAGTATGGACGATCCCCGACCCCACACGTATTAGGTTTGTCTATTTTTTTTTTACCCCCCCCCCCTCACAAATTTCCTGGTGTGGACACAAAGTGATTCATTCTGGGGATGGCAGCCCAGGGAGGGGCATATCACTCACAAATGGTTTCCAACAACGACAGAGCGAGAGAGGGGGGAAACTTCTAAAAATAGTCCAGGCCGCCGGGGGGGCCCCCCCCCCCCCCCCCCCCCCCGCGCGGCGCCGGCGCCCACGCCCCCCCGCGGCCTCCGG
>JAOPJJ010000134.1:5791843-5804165 GCA_027122795.1 Enchelyopus cimbrius
TTACTCCTCTGTGCTGTCTCTTGTACTCAAGCAGGCTGGAGAAGAGCATGTTCCAAATAAGGAGCTTGGCTGAAGATTGCCATGGTGTTTTAACCACTTCATTCCTCAGCGAGGACTCTGGGGCTGAGGTTTGGACTCGGAGAGAGGGAATGTGTCTGTGTAACTATGTATGTATGTGTGTGTGTGTGTGAGAGAGAAGTGGGGGTGGGTGAGGGGAAGGGTGGTGGGGGGTGAAGGGATGGAGGAGGGTAGAAGGGTACAGTCAGTTGCAGGGGTAGCCAAAAGTGGGGCGTGGCAAACAAAAGGGTACAGCGGTGGGAAAGGGCAGTCGCAAGGGGCCGAGAGCTGACTCCCCCAAAAAACGCCTGCCGGCAAAGTTTAAAGCGCATAGAGCTTGACTTCCAGGGTTCACTTTGCATCCTCCTCCTCCGCCTCCTCCTCCTCTCACTTCTCCGATCTCCAGTCCACCAAGCGCTCTGTAAGCTACCTCTCACCCTCCTCCTCCTCCTCCTCCTCCTGCTCCCAGTCTACATCTGCTGCCTGCACTCTCAGTCAACCTTGAGGGAAGCAATCGCAAGAGCTAGACGACTCCAGGAGAGAATTCCAACACAAAGAGGAACCCAAAAAAACCTTCCACATATTTTCACCTGTTTCTTGTGAGTCGTCAACCCGAAACCAGCAACGATGGAGGCCATCAAGAAGAAGATGCAGATGCTGAAGTTGGACAAGGAGAACGCCATCGACCGGGCGGAGAAGGCTGAGTCTGACAAAAAGGCTGCGGAGGACAAGAGCAAACAGGTGAGTGCTGGCCGGGTGGTCCTTAAGGGAGGAGATATTATTCAGATACGTGTGAAGCTCAGGCTCCCCTCATATCACGACACGCAGAGGAAGATCTTATCTGAAATGAGATGCAACCTTAAAAGGCATTGCTGTGCTTTTGAACCTGTCTTCTCAACCGCACTAGTAATGAAGTGTCATTGTACTGCATGTGGATGATGTGGACGGTCTTCTCAAATACTTTAGCTTTGTATATATGTGCAAATATCTGACTGGATTTGATTCTACGTGGTAAAATGGATTGATAAATTGATAGTTGATTGATACTTCACAATAATAATCTAACAAAGAAAACGTTGAAAGTATTACCAGGCACATGAACTCAACGGAACATACACCATATCTTCGCAAACCTACCGCCACATACAACCCGAAATACAACCAAGAGAACAGCTGATCCTGGATTCCCTTGGGCTCGAGCAACAGGAGGCTGGAGGGATGCTCCTTAGGTCATGCACGCATGGAGGACCTCATGACGGAAGACACAGTGACAGATACATTTCCCACAATGCACCATTGGGGGGATTAGGCCCGACAACCCTAAGTGGTGTCGCAGCAACTTGAGCAGCTGTTTCTCCGCCTTTCTCCGCCAAACGAGGGGCCACATTACCCCTCATGTGGGCGACGTGAGGAAATAAATACTGTTCCAGAGTGAGGAGAGAGGAGCCCTCAACCTGACACTCTTCAGTGTCGTCACCTCCATATTTAGGGTCCGTCAGGGGGCTGAGTGGATGAGAAGGTGGCCCTGAGTGTGTGCGTGTGTATGTTTTTTAGAGGTTGAGGGAGATGGGGGGACTGTGGAACTTCAGGCAGTTTAGTGCTCCAAGGGGGCCGCCTCAATGATAGTGATGCTAGTTGACAGGTGATGGTAGAGTTGGAATCTACATTGAAGACACTCCAAGGAACCATCTGAGGGCGCCCCCCCCCCCAGCCCCCAGATGACTGAAGCCAAGGATATAAAGTGGTGGAAGTGTGTGTGTGTGTGTGTGTGCGTGCGTGCGTGTGTGCATGTTTGTGTTGGGGCCGGGGGAGAGTGACAGTTGTCAGTCGCTGTCATCTCACAAGCTCAGAGATACAGAAGATCAGTGTGAAATCTGAGAAGATTCTGCAGAGACTTTGGGTTTGCTTTGGGTGGCAAGGGAAGGTCCAGTGAGACCCTTAAGTGATGCCCGCTCTGCTATTCTCGGCTTGGCCGGACGGGATGAGAGTCAACAGCCATCAGAAGACGCGACTGCTGGAAATATACGCAGACTAGCCCAGTGGGCCTCGGCACCTGAACACAAGTACAAAGGAGTGCAATGGAGTTTCCAGCGACGACCAATTGAAAACAGGGATTGATGCTGACCCTTCCCAGATCACAACAGCCTCTGAGAAAGGGACAAAAAGCCAATTCACTAGTAATTAAGACAATGAATAAACAATGTAGCCAAACACATTCAAATGTGCTCTTGTTGCCTGAATATAACAGCTGTACACTAGCTATCAGGTATGACACATCCTCTGCAAAGCTTTCTTAACGAGCGCCCACACCCCTGAAATCTGTCTCAGCCTGAGTCTCAGACTCTTCCTTTCATTTGCAATATGTGAGTCATGGTGACGCGCCCTGAACGCCTGATACACAGAGCAAGTTCATTTGTGCCTTTGAGAAGCCCCAGACAGGCGTGCCATTGGCTGTCGGTGTTGAAAACGTAGACGCTCTGGAGTGACACAGCTGAACTGGGTGTGTTCTTATATTGACATCAATGCATTTATTCATCGTAACATATTCATAATTTATATTTAATTTTATTGGGTTGATCGTGGAACTATTTGGAACGCCTATTTTCAACTGTGTTTTCCTAGAGGTAGAGTTCCTGCCGTACACAAGGTCAGTGATTGGTTGAGCTTGGATGTCAATCAAGACATATTCCTGACAAGTAGGCGGTTCTTGACCCAGTGAATCAGCTCTGTGTCGCAGACTGGAAATGCTGTCTCTGTCAGACGGCTATATTGCTATAGCCTTGTAGCACCATACATGTGGTTTGGTGATGGGTTGTTTCTCTGTTTGTTTCCAGCTGGAGGATGAACTTCTCGCGCTCCAGAAGAAGCTGAAGGGGACGGAGGATGAGCTGGACAAGTACTCCGAGGCCCTGAAGGACGCCCAGGAGAAACTGGAGCTGTCAGAGAAGAAGGCTGCAGATGTAAATGCACCGCGCACGCACGCACACGCACACACAACAAACAACTATCCTTGATTTTATAATAAACCAAGTCCAACAAGTGTATGTAGTGTACAGGAATTAAACAGTGAGGCCTATGTACAGTGAGGCCAAAGGTGAGTAGTCCATGGGGCAATCATATTTCAAACGTGTTTCTGATTAAACCACACCCCCAAATGCAGTGATTGGACAGAGCCATACAGGTCTTGAAAATTAGCCTTGACGAACTTGGTGCGTAAATACTTTATAGTTTAGCAATCATCATTTGTTTTCGTTAAACATCTCAACGCTTATACTATTCTCATTGAGCTTTAGAATGGAAGATTTAAAATCGAGGCCTGTCTAATGAAATGATGACAAAAAATGTAATGACTTTAACCAATTGCATTGTTTAGCGTTGACTAGTTTGTATAGCAGACTATTAACTGTACACAATTAAGAACCATCTTGAATATATCAAGGGTTTGAATACTTTCCATTGACCATAGTGTTTGATGGGGGACTTCCTGCTCTCTCTCTCTCTCTTGTTCACAAAAGTAGAGCTTTGAAAAGTATTTATTGAAGTATTTCATCATAAGAGCGCAAGTTAGAACTTTCATCTACCACCACCGCAATCAGTAATTGATGGGATTTGCTTCCATCCAACGGCAGAGAAACGGCCTCAAACCGCAGCCAGAGACAAAGCAAGGCTAGCCTCCATCCGACCAGGAATGCCAGGAATGTGGCCTAAGCAAACACAAAAGCCTATACTCCTGTGTGTAATGGAATCATTGCACTGGACCTTTCCCACTAGAAATAATACTGTATTCTGCATATTGCCATCCTAACCATGACATCACAGCCGCTCAGACAAAGCGGAGATTTGATGATGTCCCAGACAGTGACAAATAGGATGTTATGATGTTATGTATGACATATGTTCCTTGTGGCACAGCACTTTGACGTCATGTTGTAGAGCATCTTTAATAAGGAGCTCAACCCAGCGACTGTCCCTTTGAATAATATGACTTGCCTTCCAAGAACACAAAGTGGATCCTGAGAGAGGCAAAGAATTTTAAAAAGCAGCTTTTCTGATGCTTTTATCCATCCCCAAGCTATAAAAACACAAGGTCTTGGTATGGTCTTTTCAAATGTTGCAAGTATTTAATTAAGCTGAGTTATTTGTGTGAAACGAAAAGATGTCTCTGCTATGAATCCAAATGTGTCCATTCAGAAAAGGGTTCACAGGTCAACGGTCAGTTTGGTCAGCAATGGAAGGAAAAGTCCTACACTACATTTTTTCTACATTTATGACGTACATCTCTCTTCGCTGACAAATAGGTTACGCGGCCATCTAGGTGTGACTAGTAGGGCAGTGCAAATGTTGGCACACACCCGAGAGGTCTTGATTGGTCCATACTTTCATCGTACACATTAGAGGCCCAGGAATGTGTCGCCACCCACGGCTGCAGGTCACCTACGCAATTTGTTCAATTTAAATTCCAACGCAACCAGTTACAATTCAACAGCTGCTGTGAACAAGAGTCATTTTGAAACTAGACATAAAACCGTGTCTACCTTTGGACCTTGTGATACTGAGTCAGCTATACGTGCTTCTCCCTCTCTATCCCTCTCTCTCTCTCTCTCTCTCTCTCACACACACACACACACACACACAAACCCACACACACTGACACAAATGAAAAGGACTACAACACTACATAACTGCTGCTTAGCCTATTATCACCAAATCGAATTGTGTGACTATATTCGTCTAGTCATTACTCATATATAACAATGCAGACAAGGTAACACATTACACCTTGCCATATATGTCCACAATATTGGAGTCAAATCAGTACACACCTCTTCTACGGGTAAAAAAAAAAGGTTAGAAGCCTTCCCCCGTGGCTATGATGTCATTTAAGCGAAGCTTCTTCTCACGATTGGAGGATCTGGCCGTAAATTTCCTGAAAACTCCCACTTCCTTGAATTCCTCCCTGACAAAAATTTCCTCTGACGAAATAGTAGGGCGCAACTTTGGCGCTTAGCGGCGATATACCAAAAGTATAGATACCTCCAACTCGAATTTTTTACGAAAAGCGCCAACGCGGGCAGTTTTTTTAACGTTCCTCGACTAAAAGTTTCGATAATATGGAGGGGGTGAAAAAGAAGATCCAGGCTCTCCAGCAGCAGGCGGACGATGCCGAAGACCGTGCCTTGGTTTTACAGAAGGAGTTGGAAACAGAAGTAGAACTACGCGAAAACGTGAGATAATTCGTCATTATCGGTTTGGATGTTTTTACTTGACCCCTTACCTCTGCCTGGTACTTCTTACGGAAGCAATGTACAATAGTTGTGTTGGCTACGGGCTCAAGTCTTGACAGGTATTGTTACAAGGACTTTTCTTGTCCACCTCCCTGAAATCGACAGACCCACTTCATCCAACTTTAAACAAGCCAGAATTTGATCTTTTTGAGGGAAAATAGAACGGTATTCCTTTAAAATGTATATAATTCCTTCCTTTTTACATGGGGACTTTTGATAACGTTCACCCTTATGAGTCAAAGCACAGGCTTTGCTTTTCATTGTAATGTCGCCGGAGGAAGAAAAAAAAAAGGGAGCTCCTCTCCTTCCTTTTGGGCAGCACAGGAAGAGCAGACGTGGTCGCCTTCAAGGTCTCACAGGAAACTACTGGGACAATCCGCAGTCACCCCACTGCACATACTCCCCTTTCCTCATACTATGGGGAAAAAGAGTTTGCACTTTGATGGTTTATTTAAATACATTGTTAGGCTGGCTCATCATTAGTAGGCTACAGCCGTTTCCTTATTAACCGCAGGGAAAAATGTTGCACAAAAAGCAGAGGGACTCCTGTTTGGGCCTCTTGGAGCAGATCGATGTTGCAAATAAGAAACCGTCTTTAATGTTTTACCTGGAAAAATATCGTTTTTATTTATTTATTATTCGTTGTAGATGTAAATAAAACCTACGGTGAACTATACAATCAACTGCGATTTCAGGTCAAACTGCAGTGTCTTATTACAACGTCCCACTTATCATTTCGAGGAATGTAGGATAGGACCTCTCTTTTTTTTTTTTTAAGAAAAGGTGCTGGTGAGGGTGTGGTTGGCAGCACTAAACCTTTTTGGGTGACCTCCGACCTCCCTCTTTGTGCTCCCTAGGCCGAAGGGGAAGTCGCCTCTCTGAACCGCAGGATCCAGCTGGTGGAGGAAGAGCTGGACCGGGCCCAGGAGAGGCTGGCCACAGCCCTGCAGAAACTAGAGGAGGCCGAGAAGGCAGCGGATGAGAGCGAAAGGTGAAACATTTCTGACAACGTTGTTCGTTCCATGTGTTAGGTGTTAAAAGAAGTTAAAAAGCTGTAAGTTTAAATAGGTTTTACTCATGAAGTACCTCCTTTATGTATCTATATTTCATTTATTTTATAAATAGCTATGTTTATCCAGTGAGAATTGTTATTTGGTCAAAACATTTAGGATAGCTATTGGCATGATATGCATTAATAAGGAACTATTGAAGTTCATATCTCGGGTCACACCCGAAAGCGGTAGAAAAATACACAGGCCTGCCGTTCAATGAACCCAGATGAAAGTCCTGACACTTGTTGGGGCTGTTGGTCTGCTCTGCGTCCACAGAGGGATGAAGGTCATCGAGAACAGAGCCATGAAGGACGAGGAGCGAATGGAGATGCAAGAGATGCAACTCAAAGAAGCCAAACACATCGCAGAGGAGGCAGACCGCAAATATGAGGAGGTACCGACCAAAGAAACTAGTAGTTTTCTCTACTTGGTCTCCAGTGAAAAAACAGTAAATGCACGGCCCAGACGAGACGTTGCAGTTAATATCCACTTTGTTGGTGATGTTTTAGGTGGCCCGTAAACTGGTCATCCTTGAGGGGGAGCTGGAGAGGGCGGAGGAGCGTGCGGAAGTAGCCGAGCTGTAAGCACCAATGACCCTGACATGTATCTTTGGTTGTTGTTGTGACCTTAGCCTATGTTACGAGTGGCACGTGTTATATGCTTGTTGTATGCTTTCTTGCTGATAACATTTTTTTTTACATTTGTGCAGCAAGTGTAATGATCTGGAAGAGGCACTCAAGACCTCTACCAATGACCTGAAATCTTTAGAGGCTCAGTCTGACAAGGCAAGTGTTTTCAGGTTTATTTTCGTCCTAATTTCCCTCATCCAGGCTTGTTTACACACCCACCCTTGTTTGAAACTTTCAGTTTTGTGTAAAAACACATCCGGTGAAGACATTATAAGCGAAAAACTCCCTAGGAGTTACTTATTTAGCAGAGAGTAGCACTGCACAAGTCTAACCAGTGTCTTCGAAGTCAGAGATATTTTTCTTGCCCTTGCCAAATTCCATGCACGTTAAAACAAGCATCTGTTTTTTTTCTCCTGTGCCACTGTAGTATTCAAGTAAAGAGGACAAATATGAGGAGGAGATCAAAGTGCTGAGTGACAAACTGAAAGAGGTAATCACATGTTTTACATTTTTTCAAACTTAAAAAAAAATATATAATCTGAATAGTATTTGATCAGATATTATGTTTTGTTGTTTTCATCTCCAAGGCTGAAACCCGCGCTGAATTTTCTGAAAGAACGGTGACCAAGCTGGAAAAGACCATAGATGACCTAGAAGGTACGAATTTATTACTTTACTTTATTTATTTACTTTCTTCATTTCTATCTTCTATAATAATTGCAGTTGTTTTTATTATTCCTTTCACCTTTTTACAATTTCACTTTCACTGGTGCTCCTTCACTTCCAAAAGCCAATTTCACTGTTTCTTCAACTGTTTTTCTTCCTTCTGACTGGTTTTTGGTCTTTCCTTTTGACTATCTGCTTCTCTTCTACTCGTCGGCTGACCTTTGGCCTTTCAGATGAACTGTACACTCAGAAGTTGAGATACAAGGCGATCAGTGAGGAACTGGATAATTCCCTCAATGACATGAACACCATGTAAACTTTCGGTTAGCTTGCCATCTTCTGAGTGGTTTTCCCCCTTTTCTTCCTTCTCCTTTTCAGAGGTGTCTGAACCTCTTCTTTTATTCTCCCCTTGTTTTTGTTCACCTTTCATCGTTTCCACTAAAGCTCAATAAAGTTTCTATTCTACCCAGTCTTTCGTTTTGCTCTTTTCTGTTCGCCATCTGCTATCATTCTGCTTCATTTTCTCTTGCAGTCTTAGTAGTGGTAAAGTTAGTAGCTAGCTTAGCACTTGAATGAGAAGCACTTACACTTGACCTTATTGGCATCGTGTAGTACTTGGCAAATGTTTAATAAGCAACAGGAAATAATTGATATTGACATGATTGTTGTTTGGTAAATTAAATGTTTACAGATAACTTAAAAGCTGAAATGGAGAAGAATGCAGAGACTCACAAAGTCCTGGACCAAACACTCCAGGAGCTGAACAGTTTGTAAAATGTCAACCAAAAAATTAATAAGCAAGCAACAGTCCCTCATACTGAATTTAAAAAAAGTACATTTCTACATTCCTTATATTAGGTGTAATTGGGTTTTCACTATTCTATGCTTGGAAGTGAGAACTTCTGCAACCACCAATCCCCCCCGTTCACAAACCTCCCTAGCCACCCTCTCCCCCTTTTTTATATTTGTTTGGGTCAATTTCAGTTTCAGTGCTGTAGAAATTGTGTTGTAAACAAAACTCTTGGCACAAATAAAAGTGATGAAATTCTTTCCACTGTGTGTGTCTTTGATGACTGAATGCATTTCACAAACACATGCAACCTCTGTTGAGTACAGAGAATGGACTTAACTATTCCAATGTCGGATGAGTCCTGCACGATAGTGCTTTTGATAATTATGATGAAATGTGGTGAGGTTATGAACTGCTTATTAAGAATGTTATATATTGCCTTTTTAAGCAGCACTAATATAGCATTTGGTTTATTATATTAGTAAGCGGTTTAGTAATTTCTGTGTTTCTGAAAGCTTTGCCATGAGCTTCCTTCTCATGACTCAAGACGAGCGATGGAGTCCAAGATCTGTGATTTTGCAGTACTGGAAGAAGGGTACAAATGGTCAGATTTCCATGTAGACAAATGTATGTAAAAAAAACACAACTGAATCCATTCTCTATGCAATCATTCTTGCTCTTGGGCGCCAACCTTGGCTCAAAGCAGGCTGACACGTAAAACACCTGGTGCAGCTGAAAAGGAAATCTGAAGTACCCATAGAAGGAACAATATGCAAACTCAAATAATATGATATTAATGCAAAGGATGAGATCCCCCCCTGCCACTGTCGGCTCTTGCGCCGTCCACCCTGCCAGTTGCTCCTATTCTGAACACTTTGTTCGATGCCCAAATTCATTATTTGTTCATCAACACATGAAACCTTTCTGCCTTGAAATGTTTTTTTCCTTTTGTTTATAATCTACCCTCCCCTGTGACAGTAGGCACAGAAGGCCATGAAGGATCCGTTCAGTATACAGAACTTTGTTGAAATTTCACCTCCTGGCCAATGAATCAAACTTGTTCACCAGCAATATTATCTGTATTCCCTGGCTAGCCCCACCATTGTTCCCATTCTCTTCAGAGTCTCTGTATACTCAAGGCAGAGGTCTGATCCAGCCGGCTCTCCTGAGAGTGCGTGTCTATTATAGTGTGTAAACACCTCTTTGTTGACCTCTGTCTGTGTTGTTGATGTTGTTTTGTATGTTCAATTTGCCTATTTGATGTACTGACAATGACTATCGCTTTAGTAGAGCAACCGTCTCTGTGGACTTTGATGTTTGATGGCTGGTTTTAAGCAGCCTCATTGGCCTGAGTCGGACTGATTAGAATCTGGGTGAGGCTGCAAACATATGGTATATTGGGCAAACCAATGCACACATACACGGACTGTGTGGGCTTATTGGTCAACCCACATTGTAAAATAACCTAAACTATAAAAAATAATGTCGTCATTGTCCACAGGTGTTGTTTGAATGTAATATCTGGCAATATGATATTGTATTATGCTGTATTAAGCTGCAATGCGCTTCATCATTCAGACATGCATTATTGATTGATGTCAACGTTTGGCTGTTGTAATGGTATTAAGCTACATGTCGACAGTCCAACAGCACCCTCCGTTGCAACAGTTGACATTTTACAAAGTGAAACTATATGAGGGAGTGTCTCAGGTATCTCCTTCTGGATAAGTCACGCCACTTCAGCTGAACGTGAACAACATGGAGCATATTGTCATCCCACACCCAACTCCAGACTTGACAGAATGAGAACCAACTCAGATATAAGAGATCTAGGAGTCGTGATCGGCGGCAAGCTTCACCATTTCCTTCATTCTCCAAATTGGTGTCATTTATTTTTCCATTTCTTTGTTATGCAGTACTCTACTGACATCAAGTGGTGTAATAGTGGTATTAGATACACACGCTTAAAAATACACAATTGCATATAACATATACATGTTTTAACTGCGCTATGATTGAACCAATATTGAAAAAATAATTCACATAAATTCATTAAATAATAAACAAATGAGACTGATTGCTTTTAACTTTTAACCGTAATTGCGTGACAATGGACGCAGTGACGTTTGGAGCCGGCTCGACACGGGGCGTCATTTCCTTAAAGTCAGTTTCGCTTGCTCTGTTTTGCCGGGCGGGATTTCCGCAATATCAAGTATGGCGAAGACATACGATTATTTGTTTAAATTACTGTTAATTGGTGACTCCGGTGTCGGAAAGACCTGTGTATTATTCAGGTTTTCAGAAGATGCCTTTAACTCCACGTTTATTTCAACAATAGGTATGACCGTGTTCGTTTAAACTGGTTATTGAGTCTCGTGTTGACAACATAAGTCACATTGGGTATGTCTACTTGCTAGCGGATGCGATACGAGCCATCTTAAACCAGCGGTTTAGCTTTCTGTCAACATAGTTTGAATAAGCCATTGTTCATATACTGTCAGCACGTAGCTTGTATACGTTTTGATGGTCTTCTGCATCGCAGTGTAACTAGAAAGCCGTTAGCTATCGCCTCCGTTGACATGAGTGGCTGGTAGCTAACTGCTAGCTAGCCCCGTCATGGTGAACATCATACATCCGTTAGTTCTGTTGCTCTTTGTACTGTTAAGGACTGAACCAAACATACATGTCCCAAATTAATAACAAACCACGTTTAACGCGTTCATTCGCGGTAACAGTAAATGACGCTTTACCATGTCTTGAAATTTAAACCGGAAATGTTGTCCCATGCTTTTTGCCTTTTCAGGAATTGACTTCAAAATAAGAACAATAGAACTAGACGGGAAGAAGATAAAGTTACAAATATGGTAGGTTTACCGAATTCCACCGCGTTTTTTTTTTTTAAAGAATCGTTCTAGCTCAATGGCTGGATGGTTTAAATGTTTAACAAAGATAACATGTATCATTTCCAGGGACACAGCTGGACAGGAGCGCTTCCGAACCATCACCACCGCCTACTACAGAGGAGCAATGGTACTTGTCTGCACCTGGTCTACCTCTGTTTAACCTGGTTGTCATTTGAACCTGCAGACCCTGCACGCCGGACCCTACACACTATGGAACTCTTAACATTTCATATTAACACAAGCTATGTATTACAATATTGGTTTGTAATATCTGACCTCGATGTTCACTGCTAATTTAAAGCATGTCTCATCTGATTCAAAGCTTTGCATGTATTCAATGTTGCCGCCTAGTCCATTCTGTGAAACATGTCGTTGATGTCCCATTTCTTTATGTTTTCACTGCCTAAATGTAGTCAACGCCCTGCCTGAACTGGAACTGTTATCAAATATTGTATTAACAGTATATTCCTTTTCAGGGCATCATGCTGGTTTACGACATTACCAACGAAAAATCATTTGAGAACATCAAAAATTGGATAAGGAACATTGAGGAGGTGCGTTCTACAAAAAATCTGACGTCCTGCCTCGGCTTACTCGACGAAAGTGAATACAATGGGAGGCTAAAAAATTTCATATGAAGTAATCCTTTCTGTCACCTCACCTCAGCATGCATCCTCGGACGTTGAGAAGATGGTCCTGGGCAACAAGTGCGACATCAACGACAAGCGGCAGGTTTCCAAAGAGCGAGGAGAGAAGGTGAGTGATGCGGTCCCCATGGCTACTTGCATTTTTAGCCCGCAAATACAAAGGGTACAGCCAAGACGATCACACACACACACACACACACACACAGAGACACACACACACACACTTGAACTTGAGACAGGGCATTGTAAAAGGTTAATATAAGCCTGAATGTATGTCTTATATCTATTGTCTT
>JAOPJJ010000134.1:5990035-6000167 GCA_027122795.1 Enchelyopus cimbrius
AGAGAGAGAGAGAGAGAGAGAGAGAGAGAGAGAGAGAGAGAGAGAGAGAGAGAGAGAGAGAGAGAGAGAGAGAATACAGAGGAAGGCACAGGTGAGAGGCTGGGTAAAATGGAGAGCCAGAGAGACACAGAAAGAGAGGGAAAGAGAGACCACACAAAGAAGGCTACAGGCAGAGACTTGATCAAATGGAGGGGGATCCAGAGAGACCGAGACCAAGCTAGATAAAGACGGGAGTCAACAGGGACCGTACAGAGAAGAGTACAAGTAGGGACTTGATCAAATAGAGAGAGATAGAGAGAGTGAGAGAGAGAGAGAGAGACAGATGGAGTCAGTCAGACAGAGAGAGAGAGAGAGAGAGAGAGAGGGAGCGAGAGACAGACAGACAGACACAGAGATCGAGACCGAGAGAGAGTCAGTCAGTCAGATCGAAAGAGAGAGAGAGACCACACACAAAGCAGGCTTATGTGCCCGTCCGGGCACAAATAAGGAAACCAGCGCTACCTTCCAGCACAGTGAGCTTGGCACTGGTGTTGATCTCGCCGACGCTGTTGGTGGCCGTGCACTCGTAGATGGCCTCGTCCCGGTGGGTCCGAAGCGGCTGGATCCGCAGCACCGAGCCCGACCCGTCGTCAAACTCGATCACCTGGGAACAGCGCGGCGGGAACGCGGTCATGTTGTCGTACGTTAAACTAGCAAAGCACCAGTTAGCTAACTCTTGTCACCCACTGAGAGACCACTGAGTCCGGCAATGTGAATAAAGAGCATTTAGCTCTACATTCACGATTCTTTGCACAGCCTGCTTCACTTCATGTACATTTCTACCTTGGTTATGATATTTCCAATGGTTCAATGGTCAATGGTTTTGATGTACAATAAAAGCCATCCTTCGGTATGGCGCGGTCCATATCTGCACTGATCTTCATGGATGCTGGTCTGGTGGGTGTCATGATTTCACATCAACAGGCCCTTTACGGGGAAGCCCTTGAAGCTGAAGCAGCCATCGGCTGAGTCGGGGAGTCTCCCACGCATTGGTTAGACTGAAAAACCGCGCGTGTGGAACTAAGCTTGACCTCCTGGCTGCCTCTGCGCTAGGCTGGGTCAATATCTTCTGTTTATCTAATCAGCAGTGTTCAAACCACCATGGCCGGATAACTTGTAATCAATACAGGATAACACTGTTTAAAACGTTAAGGGCAAATCAGGCATGCAACGCTTTACGTTACGTTCCATCATGTGGATGTTTCATTTTGGGTTTGATTGCAAATCCCTGTTCTGGGAATCCCTGGGAACAGACTGGGGGAGATGAAGCAGACTTCATGAATCTAGATGGAGGGAGATTAAAGAGCGCAGGTCCACCTGGTCTCGCTCAGAGGAGCGGAAGAGGGGAAGCCGGCACAAAGCTCAGTAACAGGGGCAAACGACTGTGATCCCACCCCTGTCCCTTCCCACTCGCTCACTTGCTTGCTCGGCGCTGGGCCGGGCCGGTGCCGAACTCCACCGCTCCGTGCGGCGTTTGATCACGGTTTGCAGCGACAGTACGCTGCTCTGGGAGCTTGACACGTGAACCCTCTCTCTGATTCGTCGGCGTATTTGTCCACCGAGAGGTTTACGTACGTGCAAACGTTCAGACGTTAAAGGTTGTATCAGCGATTCTGCCATTTGTTCACTAATACCATTTGTTTTTGTGTACGATCTCCCGAGCATAGCCTGCCTACAAAGACGTGGTTTCGGCCTAGAATCGCTGATACAATTTAAGGTGTGACTTAAAGATTGTATCAGCGATTCTGCAGCGAAAAAACTTTGTCTCTGTAAGCAAAGTCTCTGTAGGCAGCCTATGGTCCGAGTGGTTTGGAGTGGCTGGTAGTACCATAGGCTGCCTACAGAGTAGCTTTTTTTTTGACGGCCTGCTTACGGGGCGGGCAGCTAGCGGATCTTGAGGAAAGACCAGATGAATGTGATCATTTATGTTTCGGCCTAGAATCACTGATACAACCTTTAACACTTGAAATGAAGGGAGAGCAGACGCACCTCGAAGCGCTGGGAGCTAACTTTCTTGCCCTTCTTCATCCAGGTGATCCTGGGTTTGGGCTCCCCGTTGGCCTGGCACACAAAGGACGCCACGCCGCCCGAGATCCCGATCTGGTCCTCGGGGGACTTGACGAAGTGCGGCATGCCTATGGAGAGAAGGGGGGGGAGGCAGGGAGGGAGTGGGGGAGAGAGAGATTTACATTAGCGTGGGCTAGCGGAGCTGCACAGCCGTATTCGAAAATGTTTCTTCTTGAATTGCCTTCACGACATTGTGAGATTGTGTTGTAGGTTGAGACCTACAGCAATCGTGCACCGCTAACATTCAGAAAGACATTTTCCGGATTGAAGTGTACACCTTTTTTAGTGCTAAACACTTTGAGGGGAACTCAGTAGGGACTGCGGGACTGTGGCGGAGAGGATTGGCGTTGCCTAGAATCTCCTGAATGTCCTCGAGCTGCTAAGACCCACTCAAACAACTCACACCCCTTTGTAAACTACATTCGAGACTGATGCAGTTTATTAAAATGTTCTCCACACTTAGACCGTGACAAAATGGAATACAAACATCTTTATTTTGTCTGGTGCATAGACCGGCTGCACAGCGAGAAAGGTCACGGGCTTCATCCTAATGCAACACTGCTCAAATAAACCCTGCTCACTTAATAAGGGCCCTGGGTGCATCACAGGGACCTGTGCCGCAGTTCTCATGGAGGAGAGCGGCATCGTGGGGCTGGGGTCTGTCCCCTTGCTGACCTCCTCCCCATACAACGCTTGTTGCGGGATGGACACCGGCCTTTAGGCAGGCATGGGCTAGCGCTACGCTAGCCTCCTCCTTTGGTAACGGCTAGCCCAGGTACCGTGTTATGGGGCCAGGCCACACACCGAGGGCTGCGTGCTAATCTCGTCCTTGCGCAAGTCCTTTGGGAGTTCACCACATCATCATGCTCTCCCTTGCTCGCGCTCCCCCCCCCACCCCTTTCTTTTTGCTCTGAATGGAACGCTCTGCATTAGCTCGGGGAGACACCTGCTCTCCGCCATGTTTTTAGCTGTAACTGCGGGGCGTTTCACGGCTGTGCGTGTGTGCTCGCGGGGCCACACCCGAGCCGTTATTGTGTACACGACAATGCCACTCCTTTCAACAACACTTTCTCTCCGTGTGGATGACGCAGCACTCCGGGCTGGGATCGCCCGCTTCCCCCCCCCACCCCCACACACACACACACACACACACACAAAATCTATGGTTTATTCATTCTTTATACAGGCTGACACAGGCGAAATATGAGGCAGGAGATCACCATCGCGTGAGTGAGAATGTGTTTGTTTGTGTGTGTGTGTGTGTGTTATGTGTGTTTGTGCGTGTATGTATTTATGAGTTTGTGTGTTTACGCATGTGTGCGTGTCTGTCTATGTGTCTGTGTGTATTTCAGAATGTCCTTACTTACAATTAGGACACCTAAACCACAGTCCTGACAGGCAGGCCCCACCCCACCCACCCCAACCCAGAGGGCTGCATGGTTCCACCATGTACACGGAACACGAACCGGGCGAGAGCCACGCCCCCCTGTGGAACATCCCAGACAGATACGCTCTTCATACAAGCCTTCAAACTACAATATGTCTGTCTGGAGAAGGTGCTGAGGGGGGCAATAGATAGACGGGGAGGCAGTGGGAGGAATCAATATCTAGTTACCATAATGTAGCGTCACTTTCTGATGCCAGATAGCCTGTGGAAGGAGCTTTTGTTCCGGCCGCAGAGGCGGCTAACTGATCGCACCCTGCCATAACCCGGGCCTACCCGTGACTAATGTTTCCTAATGGGGGCGGATGATGGATGTCTACATATAGGTATATACAGATGTATAAATACCCACGCGTCCGCACACAACCATGCATTACGTGAAAGGGGCAGCCGCTCATGATACATTTTCTATCAATTACACTATCGATTATTGCAAATGAATGATCGCTTGGTCTGAACGATCGATTTTTCATCTCAAAATGTGCGCAATCCGTTCAATACGTAAAGAAAGGGGGGTAAAAACTAATGAATTAGAGGTATCCAAAAATGTTTTGTCAGCTGACTAGAGGGCAGCATGCACCCCCAAACCCAGCTACACCTGTTCCCAGCATGCGTGGTCAAATAAAGCAAAGAAATAAACCTGCAAGCTTCAACTTAAAGGAATTCAACTATAGCTCCGGAAAATCATCAATTGAAGAGTTTTTCTTCATAGTCATGTATAGAACAGCACGTGTTTCAGATAAATACCTTTTGAAATGTAACACGCGTAAGCTATTAAAAGACTGTCCTTGTTATTTCATTGCAAGCTCAACGCCTACACCTAGAATTCTAGATTAACACTCACTCCTTGAAACATTTAAGGTAGCAGGGAAACGGATGATGTCTTTAATGATGAGCTTATAGTCACTACTATCCATTCACATAATAACGTGATGGTCATTCGTTTGATGAGCGTGGATAGACACTTAATGTCTATCCCTCTACCCTAATAAAAGGGCCCGATCCAACGAACCGCGTCTTGTCTTACGTTGCCAAAAACAAGCTGAAAAAAGATGAAATATTCCGAAAGCTGAAATATGTATACTTTTATGCACGTTCCACAAACGTCAGGCGCATCAAAGGACAGTAGCTCAGCAGCGGCTTGCTCTGCCACAGGGAAACAACGGCAAATTGGGTGGCACGTTTTACAATAAAACAGTCCCTTTTGATCGGCCCACTGTGTTTTTTTGCCTTTTTCTGGCAGTCCACCTCCCAGAACAGCATTTGTTTGCCTTCTTCTGAGGTGTTTGCACATGGCGGTAGTCCTGCTGTGAAATGCCGAGGCGGTTATGCACTGCCAACAAACAGCTGTTTGGTTGTCCACTAATTTGAAGGATTCCCGTTGTTTTTTAAGTTAGTGGGCCTTGTTCAATACCTTTTCTACGTCTCCTCCTTTGATAGCAGCCTGCCACAACCACACCTTTTCCCTTGAATATGTAGGTGTTGACAAGAGCCAAGCAATTACACAATGTCAAAGGGTGGATGACGAGGACGCAGCCGTTACATAGTGGTATCAAAGTGACACACGTAGCATGATGAAATTAATTGAACCTGTTGTGAAATATTGGCGTCGAACCCATTTACAGTGTCAAAGTCGTCGATGGCATTGACAAAATATCTGCAGCCATGAATTCGATGAGCATAAATACAGACAGTTCACGCAGGGAAAGGGAAGAAAGACGGAGAGTGAGAGAGGAAGTGTTCTGGCTTTAATTGCTGTGGTAGATTTCCGCTGCAAAGCTTTGATCAGGGCAGTTGATTAATATACTACAGAAACTGTATCATGGCAACACAGGACGTCGGGAAGTCTTTGGATTCAGTAAATCGATGAATGGGGGAGCCCTGTTATACTTGTACGGCGTGATCCCTCGGTGACCTTGAATGATTCAAATGTTCTGCCTCTGCTTGCTCCTGCAACAGAAGAGCATCACTACGTGTCACCGTGCTCACTGCCCTTCACCAATGACTTGCATTGTAAGCAAATGATTTCACTCCTGTGTGTTGCAGATGTGAACATAATGGTGGACAGTCATGGCATGAAGGTCTCCGCTGCTCAATCACTCCACTGCAGCTGGCACACCAGTGGGTTTCATATGGAAATAAAGTTTGTAGTCTTTCAACGATGTCCCTAACAACACCAAACCTGTTTTCTTCGGAGGGCCAACACAAATATGCTTGTCGGACTGGCGCAAAAGAAAGCGAATAAATGTACAGCACCAACATAAGTCTGACCGATTTATAACCAATAAGAACACAATTCTAGCAGCCTTCACCACAGCCCACCGGCATTCTGGACCATCAACAATAGAGAATACACACGGCTTCGGGAGGCTGTCTATAGCTGCATGGCCGCAGGTGCTGAGCATGTATTTGTGGTCATGCCTGTTTGCAATGCAATCCAATTCAGCCAGCCACCTGTGACCTTTGACCTCATTCTACCACCTGAAAAGCCACATGACATTTAAATGTCATTTTTATTCGGGAGATTCGTATAAAGGAGGTTTTTGTTAGCAAAGCACAATTGGAAGCAATTTTGTGTTCTTATCAGCAGATGACCACGCGTAGGGTAAATGAAAAGGCCTGACCGTGAGAGTTTAGTGCTTTCATTTTCCATTTAATGGTGTTAATAGTGTGTGTGTGTGTGTACACTAGCGGTGTGCTGGATTACCATATGATATAAGAAAGCCTTGAGATGTGATTAACATCAGGCTGACCCCCAGAGTTCCCCCTAACATCTGTCCACCCAGCATTCTATTAAAGAGGAAGCAGTCGTGGTGTGGAAGTCGAAGGAAAAGGATCAGGCTGCATTAAACGGCTCTGGGGCACAAATGTCAAATTAAAGCAGGCCACGCTCTCAAAGCATAGTCTGGCGCCAGCAAAGCATAAATGAGCAACTTTTGGGGGTTTTCTGGAACATTTCTAGGGATCAGCAGAGGATGGAAAAAAGCGGTCCTCTGAGCTCCGCTGGTATTAAAGCTGTTCAACAAACTAAAATATCTGTGCTGTTTTTTCCAAAGCGGATTCTTTGCGACCCCAAAGGCCTTGTCCAACCAACAGTCTTTAATAGCCTTCACAACACTACAAAGACGGGCAAAATAGCATTCCTCCCTAATCTAAATTCAATCATTTGTTGGTTCCCTTTCAACCATCTTATTTTTGTCCTGCTAGTGGCAGTTGAAAATATCTTCTGCGGTTCATTTTTTCGTCGGCTCTGTCCTATAAGAGGAAACATCCAGGCTCCACTTCTCATTTTATTGCCGGCGTCCCATTTCCCCCGGTTGTCAAGACACACCGTCGTGACGCTGAAACAATGGCAGCGGCTTCTGAGAGGGAAAAATATATATAAAAAAAAGAACCCAAGAGCCTTCCTACACTGATCCCTCTCTCTGCGAGCAGCTGCCAAGAAAGAGAACAGTAATCCGCCTCTGTTTTGATCAATCATCTTCCACGACACATATCCCGACACTAAAAGGCTCCGGGCAGACATTGTCTTCCCACTGGAGATGTGATGGGGAAGCGACGCTGTCGGGGGTAGGGGGGGTAGGGGGGGGGGGGCTTGGACGGTATGGATAGCAAGGACCATCATTCTGGAGCTAGGGTTATCTACTAGTGAATATCTCCCCATTTACCAGATTGACAACAGGCTACAGGCTGCGTTTCCCCCCCAGTTGGGACAACAAAGAGGCCCAGTGGTAACCTGTTGACTTCAGAGATTAGATGTGGCCTCCAGTCGAGGGTATTGACAAATCTGCATAGATCCTGTGGTCAGATGGTGTTGAAGCAGTCCATCACGGGCATGTGATTGCCGTTTGCAGGAGATAAGCCAACCCCGATGCCTCCAGCTATGCGTGTAGGTTTGGAGGTCGGGGGAGGGATGAGCTGTAGTATATGTTGTGATGGCCTCCGACCTACCTAAGATTGAATAGTCCATAGGCTCTTGGCTAAAAAAAACCTAGCACCAGGTTACCCCGGGTCACCAAACACGTTAGCCTATGAACTTGCCCATCATGCATCACGCTGAGCCAAGGTCCAGATAAGACGCTCAGTGTCTGCAAGAGGAATTATTTGTAGAAAACATATCACATTTCAACGCTAAATGGGCCAAGAATAGAGATTAGATTTCAGGAAGCTAGTTGATAAGGAAAGAGGTTTACTGCAATATTCATCCTGACATTGTTTTTCACTCTGTGTGCCAAACTTGAAGTACTATCTGTGTAATGGCATTTTTCACAGACATTAATACAGTTTTCTCTTGTTCCTCTGTCTGGACTGTCAGAGAGAGTTGTAATGAATGCAAGAGTAGCACGGAGCGCAGCCTAAATGGCTCTGGTGTAGCTAACAATTAGCTAATTCCCAAGTCTGTAAGAGTGCCCATCGAGTCCTACTCTGTGGAGTAGAATAACATAGATCGATATGCATGCAGCAGAGTGCAAACCATTATTTCTTATTAATAATGGATTAGCACGTTATCATTTTCACAAGGCAACACTTACTGGGAATTTGTCTGATGGAATCAACGCTGTTGGTTGTTCTGGAACAATTCCATTTAGGCCTTTTAAGTCATTAGTTTTGAACTTAATTCCAATTAATTCCACATGAAGCAGCAACTTTTGCATGTTATTTATCCTGAGAAAGTTTGCACTTAAAGTTGTTTGTTTAAAGCAATTAACAATATTTAGTTTCACGAGAACACCATTTCATATTTAAGTTTGTCTCATATTATATATATCGTATATATACACGATAATCTGTATGCAAATAAACCGCACCGTTTCTTGTGCCAAAGGGCCCTGTAGAGATGTGTATATGCATGAGTAATTTCTATTGAAATAATACATTAGTTGCAGTACATGTATTATTATGTTTGACCAGATACATGTGCTGGTCGTCAACAGAAACCAGATGTATCCCAGAGTGATCAATGATGTCACATGGAGTACGCCACATGAATAAAACCACCACAGCTATTTGATTTACCCTCAACATAATACGCTTTCCAGCAAACACCCAAAACCTATGGAAAAGAAATGGAAGGAAAAGAAAGATCCAAGCCATCAAACTTTCAACACACTCCTGGACCGTGAAGAAAGGCTCTCTATCTGGGCCTTCAAGTCCTCAGTGAATTATTCAAGACAGCGGAGAGGAACATAAACTCTGAGTGCAATTACCCATCACTCCTCTCCTCCCAGTGTGAGCAACATTAATGTAATGGCTTTCATCCTCACAAGGCGATTATGAACTGGAGAAGTATCTTAAGTCGGAATGCAGCCCGCAGTTCTCGCAGCGCGAGGCTATACGTTAGTCCGAGAAATATCATTATCGGGAAAACTACGTCAAGGGGTCTACCTTTAAAGAGAGTGTTGGGAAAAAAAGAAAAGAAAAGCGTACTTCTTTGAGGATAGACCTTGCCTTTGTGCACCTCGGCAATGAAGACATAGGTTATGTTGATAATGAAGAGTTAAGTGGTATCATATGATGGGGTTGGTTGAGGTTTTACATTAGCCACACTATTTACCCTGGCGCCTGGAAGCCTCTTTGCAAACCGGATTCATTATGGCTGGCTTCTTCCTGCCAATCCGATGCGCTTTACGTTAAAGTTGAGAGGAAAGGTGAGTGGTGCAGTGCCAAGATGGACGCCGCATAGCCATCAGTGCAGTAGTATACAATTCCAAGAGACACACTGTGGTTCTTCATAGATTTTTCTTCGTCCCCAGCTTAAAGGTTGTATCAGCGATTCTAGGCCGAAACATAAATGATCACATTCATCTGATCTTTCCTCACGATCCACTAGCTGCCCACCCCATAAGCAGGCCGTCAAAAAAACGTGTCTCTGTAGGCAGCCTATGCTCCTATGCTCCGTACACAAAAACAAATGGTATTAGTAAACAAATGGCAGAATCGCTGTTACAACCTTCAACATTATGGGCAAGAGTAGGGAAATGAAGTAAGAGCATGCTATACTTCCCTTCTGCCGTGTCACTAAGGCTTTTGTTTGGCTTTGTAACTTCCAATACTTCACATGTTTTTTTCCCCAACTTTACAAAAGCAATCCATTGATCCGTGGAGATTGTTCGGTCGGTGACGTCGAGGACCCTACTAATCTCATGAGCAAATGGTGTGCGTGCACACAACCTCAAACACAAGCCTCCTCGCGTGCTTAACGCACTAGCTCAGCTGCAGAGCTCATCCACAAATTACCCTGTGGCACCGCCGCTTATTTTGGCTTGATGAAATGTTCTCATTTAAATTAGGACATAAAAACCAAAGCACTTCCAATAGTTCTAAAAAAGCGGAATACAGAAGGGCAAAACACAAGAAGTATAATTTTAATAGTGTGTCTTTTAATTTGTTAAGCTGCAGCTCGAGACCACGTACAATAAAAACCCAAACTTGTTTGGTAAGTGCCGCTGGGAGCACACACTGGGGGGTAACCCGGCGCAAAGGGGCGGGGGCGGGATGTAATAACGGCTAAAGACCAATGGGTTGGTGTGAAGTAAAGCTTTTAGCGTTCCCCATTGGAGGAGGCATAGGGCGGGAGGGGGT
>JAOPJJ010000134.1:6006958-6017472 GCA_027122795.1 Enchelyopus cimbrius
CCCGCCGCTCCTCCGTTCCTTCCCGCGGTTTGCTCCCCCCTCTTCTTGTTGTTCCCCCCCCCCCCCAACCCTGAAATGGGCGGCTGCCACCGCGTGCCATCGAAGCGCGTGTCTCAAAGTTGAAGTTAAAATCAAACAAGCATGAAACACAACTTCTGTTGGCTGGGGGAGCCGTCCCTTCCCACCGATGCTGGTTCGGCATGGGCGGCAGGGAGCTGAGTGTGTGGTGTGGGGGGGTGGCGGTGGTGGTGGTGGGGTACAAGGGTAGGGTGGCGGGTGTCTTCCAGGCCCGGATGCTAGGTGAACGCGTGAGCGAGGCTGAAAGACTTGGCCCCTCGCCGCGCGCCAAACCCTTGGCGGTGGAAGGGATATCTTCCACAGCAGATGCTAGGGAGAGGCAGATGCTTTTCATCTTCAATGAGACGAAAATTCCTGGAGCCCTGTTTATTCTTTATTTATTTTTTGCCACACTTATTTATCCTGAGTGCCGCCTCGTGCCCCCCCCTAACTGTGCACGGTGGCGCGGCGTGTGCTGCTCGGTTTTATGGGTATTTTTTTCAGGGGGGGGGGGCATTTCCTTGATTGGCGGTTGAGGGAGTGAAACGCAGTGAGGTTTGGTGCGGTGAGATCCGGTTAACAAAACAAACGAGCCGTCGGCCTGCAAGCGCAGGAAGGCATTGTTTACGTCTATGTGAGAAAAGGAGAGGGGAAAAAACATGGAGTTGTGGCTGCTCCTCGCCAGGGTATGCTTGCATCTTTAAGTCGTTGTAACGATACGGTTGTATGCCCGTGGGTGTATAGCGGAGTGTGTGCGTGTATGTGTCTGTGTGTCTTTGCGTTGGCATGCAGCACACACACTGTTTTTGTGCAGTGGAATCAATATATTAAAACATTACAGTAAAACAGTTTAAATATGATGTTTACTTCGTCGATCCGTCTAGTTACACAACGACCACACTTTCTTTCCCAGCAGACATACTCTTCAAAATCAAACATCCATGCCCTCTGCCATTCACAACATAATGAAACAGTTGGATGAGAGGATGAGAGCAAGTTTTGTTTGGTAACCCTGTGCGTAATGGTGGGGCTCTAATAGGGAAGCTATTACCGCCCTCATCCGACTAGCTACTAGAACAATGAGTCCAACTCCAGGTCCTCTTCAGCCCGGAAAAATTTTCAGCAGTTTCAGAAGCACAATGTACCTTTGAATAAACATAGGAGAACGACTGAGAGCCTTTGAGGAATAATTGATGGGGGGGGAGGGGGGGGTGGAGAACACAAAATGGATGTGAATGTTTCAATGGTAAACTGCGGTGGGTAGATGGGCTTGGAGTGAGCGCAGCCTGGAAGGATAACAAAGATCACCTGTACCGTTTGCTTGGCCACCCACATCAGCTGCATGCTTGTCAGTTGTTATAGCCTCCTGACCCCCCACCCCTCCCCCTTACCCCCACCGGCCACTAACTCCCGTCTCGGGTTGTCAGTGTGGGTAGGGTGTGGCCATTCGTTCACACAAATGGCACCCAACAGACGGGCCCGTGTAGCACCCAGCTGCAGGAGCTGAGAAAACACAACAGTAGGAGTGTGAATCCCATCTATGCCTCTCGGGCCACTGCTCCAAGAGATTCCTTCTCTCCCGTTTTAAGGGTTCATCCGGCGTGCCTCCAGGGGTAGGCACCTCTGGTTGACCCTATATGAAATCCATGGCGTCTCTGGAGGCGCTAGACCCGCCACAAAGAGGTCCCCTAAACTCAATAGAAGGCCGCGTTTAGACAGCTGTGCTCTGGAGCCTTTTCATTTGGACTGCCGTGGCCCCGACAGGGTCTACACACCACACTGTTTTCCTTCTTCATCTGAGTGGAGATGGAGAGCGTGCACCTCAAGAATGAGTTAGAAGACAAAAAAAAACAGGATAATAATGGCATGCAGCCCGCACTTTGCACAGCGAAATTAAAGTGTAAGGAAACCAAATTACTCTTCCCCCCTCCCAAATTGAAAGCCTTGGCCGTTTTCACAGGCTTGATGGTGCATGTCTTCTTTTACAGGGCTGTGACAAGGACTGCCGTTGAAATGCAGCACACAAAGTGTAATGTCCTGTGACCTATCGGATTTTACAGTGGTTTTGTTTACAAGCTGATTGCACAGAGTTAATTGTTAACACTTTACTGCTGGACGGAAGATTTAGAAGCAGAGTGAGAGCTATAAAATGGGCACTTCCTTGAAGGTTGAGCAACCGATCGAAAAGACTGCCGGTTGCCATTGCCTTTAGCATTACGGTGAAGCAACTGACATGACTCAAACTAAATAAATCAGTGGAGTTCAGCATTTTAGCTGTCTTGGGTAACACAGTGTTACACTACAGGTAACACTGTATTGCAGTAAATAGAAAACACATAGAAACATTTACTAGAAGCGACAATGGATTCCAGTGACGCAACGCAAGAGAATCGCCTCTATACGAGGGAAACATTGAGAGTGGAATTAACCAAACTAGCTGCCTGAGCATGCCCTGTCTGGTTGGGGGACAAAGTCATTTCTCGACCGATTCCTGCAGCATTGGATATAGGCTCCGTTGAATGGAGCGTCAATTGACATGCAGCCATGCTGAATACATGTTTATCTAACCCCTGAGAACCATTGAGTTGCCCGCTGAGCAGCGGATTTACAATCACCTCTGGGGGAGCGAACGGGTTATTCAGCCACAAATCAATCTGGGAGGGGAAAGCGACTGTGCATTACACAGCAGAGATGATACAGCAGAGTGCCACCTCCATTAGAATTTATTGTGGCGTGATTATTGGCATTGTCAAGTCGTGGAGCGAGGAATAAATGGCTTGAATCACATAACACAAGGGCTCAAGAACCGGCAATAAATCAAAATCAGGCTCAATGTAAACCAGACATTTATCATATGAACGCTAAACACACAGCAAATCAAGTGAAGTCATGGAGAATGTTCGACGTCATTTGAACAGAACTCTTGAATACTATTAATCTCTAGTATGTGAACCTGATGAATATGCAGTCTAATGTTATATTTGTTTTTGCATGCACCTGTCCCAACCCATGTCATGTCAGCTTGGCCTGAAAACAATGATATTTAGATCATTGTGATCATACTACCAAGGTTATAGAAAATCTGCATACCAGCCATTATATAGGCTATTTATCATTGGAAAATGTAGATTATATCTTACTCAAATGTTCTTTTGAGTAAGTTGCGTTTACAGAATTGAGAGTAATTAATTGATAACGAAACTAATAAAACAATGTCATTACATGCAATACAAATATTATGCCTGATGGCTATGTATTTATCCAAAGTGTGAACAATGAGGAAATGAACAGCAGCAAGTACCAACCCTCCTGCAGGTTTATATGTAGCCAGATGGTGCCATAAAATGACTCGGCGATAAAGAAGGCCTGAAAGCCACCATGCAGTGGAGCAGTCCCAACCCCCGCCACCAACCCTACGACCCACCACCCATCTCTCCCCCCACCCTGGGGCAGCCAGTCTCGTCTTGTCTTGAGGAGTGAAAGGCAAACAGAGTGAAGGCATTTGAGTGGGACTGCTGGCAAACAAAGAGTGGCCGGCATCAATGGCTTGCCCAAACAGAGACGGCTGTGCGACTCCTCCGCAAAACTGAGGAAATAATAATACGGAGAGGGGGTTCGACGAAGCCACGAAAAGAAGAGACACGACCGAAACCTTGGGTTATTACAGAACACAGCTTTGGGCAAATATGACATGCTGACCAGAAGTGCGTTTACTAAGCACCGACTTCTACTCAACGCGAATGAAATCGTCGTACCATTTAATGGTGACCGCGTTCAGGCAATGCTGTGGTAATGGTTTCCCAGCCTAACCTCTCCAAGTAGGAAGGGGTAGGAAGAGGAGGGGGTTTCACGGGGGTTCCATCCCATTCAGCAGGTCTCTCCACTGTTCTAAATCAATTACCTCTAGCGCACCAATGCTGAGGGGTTGAGGGGTATTGTAAATCAGCTTGATGTCAGGCCGGATTAGTTACTGTAACGGGTCGGAACCAAAGCCCCCCCGGCCAGCAGGAGGCCCTCCAGGGGTCTACATTTGAACTGGGCCAAAGCCTTGACGCTGTGTTACTGGTTAGTATCAGCAACAATGCAGACAGCCCTCACATTTATTTGTAAAGGTTATTGAAGGATTCCGTTTTTTTATTCAATTTAGGGAGCCAGAGGAACGTTGCCAAAATAAATTCTACTCTTATCAGCAGATATGAAACCGTTGTAGTCCACAAAACAATGCTATTTTTTCCTAATATTAATATAGAGAAAACTATCACAATTGACATGTTTTAAACAAATGGTATAGGTAAATGTTAGCAACAAAACAAATATTGATGAAAGGAGGCATGCCTATGGCTATGAAAGAGATTATAACAGCCCATTATTAGTTTGTGTATACACAAACATTGTAATGCAACTGAAAAATGCCTGAGACCAGACACAAGCTTTTCACCCGAGACATAGTTGGGCTGGTAATTAGCTAGAGGCAAAAGAAATGTGCTTCAAAAACAAACTCAGAGTCTCTAGTTACACGTGAAGAAGACTTAACCGAATTAGTTTGAGATAGCTGACATTCCAAACAGGAAGGGGCAGGACCACCATCCAACGCCTCTTAATCCTCCTTGTCCCAAGCCTCCTATTCCACAAAGATGTCCTCGAGGCCCCCAGTAGAACGACTAAAAAAGAGGATTCTAATATGCCTTTTCTGTCTTTTCTGTCAGTTGGGGTTGGCTCACTCGATCCTCTCTGCTTCTTACTCACTTAACCATGCCTCCCTACTCTCTGGTGCTCTTCCTCCAGCTCTCTCTTTCAGGCTGAGCTATGAGCCAGTCTGTTGGAGCAGATGGAACCATATATCCCCATCACTCTCTGGAGGCCTGAGGACTTAAAATGTAAAAGAGCCGGGTGTAGAAAAGGCAGAGACCGGCCAACAAAGGGCAAGACAGGCAGGGACTCTCAGCTAAATTATAAGAGTGTAAAAGCCATGAGAATTGCATGAAACCTTGCATACCATCAACGAGTAAAAGCAAACACAATTTTAACATTCACAATTTAACCAGCGAAACAGTATTTTGGACTAGAAAAATATTTTAAGGGGTACACAGAATCATGACTTTGCCCCCTCAGTTGGAGAAACTTTGTCCTTCCCCGCCAACTACTTCATTGTCCTTCCTGATCACCCCGCCTCGGGGCTACTTTCGCCATAACGACAGGGGCGCCTGAACCCGGTTGACGGCCGCCTGGGATCCGATTGTGGGCTGGCGTCCATCTTTATGTGGAGGTCTGACGGACGGGCAGGGCTGAAGAACAACAGGCGTCAGGGGGGCCGTGAGCGGTGCAATCGATCGACGTCCGAATGGCAAGGTCCATTATACTGACAGGACCCGAGCCACAACATGACGCCCGGCACTTCCAGAATGTCCTCATTACTGCCCATGTATCCCCTGGCTGGGAGCGGTATTTCGTGCTCTGCCCGAACTCTAGTTGTCACGTCCCCGAGCCCCCACCCCCATCGATACACAGCTCACCGTGGAAGGCAGGAAACTGAATTGCACCGGTGTTGAACGGAGAAAAGAGCTACAGGAATATCCTTACAAGAGGGCTGGAAGATATTTCGATATTTCCGCAATGGGAGAGTTGTGATGCCGGGGAACTGGTCCCTGGTCCTGCTCTCACTAGTGTCATCGCTGAAAATTGATGCTGTGTGTTTGATAGACAATCATTTAAAACTAGAGTCGGATGAACAAACACTGTCGGTACCTACTGAATCATCAAATCCATACTCCCAATGATTGTTTCACACTTGTTGTTTGTAATTTGCAATGGAGGAGTTGAGGCTCAAAATCCCTATACAGTCAGGTTTCGGATATAGAGGTAATCCGATACTGCGCAATTTGATTTAGACGACAGCTGGGGCCGTTAGCACTGTCAGCTGAGTTTTTTTCCTGGATATAAAACTGAAACACTCGCAGATACAGCTCTTCTAAATAAATGTCGAAGACGTGGGCCACATTCATAAGCCTATGCAATCCGAAATATTCTCAACTCGACGGAAGAAAGAAAAACACCCACGCTGACTAAACATTTCACTATCTCCATCTGTCTGTCAGCTTCACTGTGTACTCTCCATGTACTCCCTCTGCCCCCTCAACCATTCCAATATAATAGTTATTCTGAATCCATGCTAGACTTATTTATATCCCCACCCCCCGCCCCTCCACACCAAGCCAACTCCCTCCCTCTCCCATGCAGCTGTGGATGGGATTTACCTGAAGTTGAGACAGCCTCCAGACTATCAATTACCTCCAGTGTAGAGCCACTGTTGTGTAGCCAGGCTAACAAGACATGCTCACACTTAACTCGGCTCTCCGTCTCTCTCCGTCTCTATCCCTCCCTCACTCACTCTTTCCCTCTCGATTTCATTCTCCCTTTCAGACACATCGAACAAGAGAAATTCTGGGTTGACTGAGAGTCGTGGTCTGTCCTCAGCTAATCACATAGTTCCAGTTTGCAGACAAATAAAAGGAGGGGGAAAAGCTTCCCACATTGTTTGTGTATACACACCAAGGCAAATAATTGCTTCGCCATCAGGTGTTCTCTGAAAACAACCCGACTAATGCCAACAGAAAAAGAGAAATAGAGCATAACATTGTCTACATGATGCAATAGTGCAATTTACACAGCCAACAAGTACCAAAAGGTGAGCTTCAACCACCTGCAGTCCACAGGTCTGTTTTGCGATGCTTTGATCCAGTGACATACTTAGAAAGAAAGAAAAAAAATCGGAGAGATCTCGGCAAATTCTCCCTGGCATGTCATGTTAGCAACTGACAACGCTAAAATCCACCGGCGGCCCATCACACACACAGAACGACACCCGGCGACAGGAACTGTCACTCAGACCACCAGATCTCCCCCGACACCTAAAGTGCCTCTGTCAGGTCAACAAATGAAAAGCTATCAGAGGCCATGCAGTCACAGTCATCAGGCTGAAGTGATTTCACGCAGTGGTTAAGCGCTGTATCTTTGCAGAGAGCTGTTATAACTGGTGTGTGTGGGGGAGGGTGGGGGGGCATGTTGGGGCACAGGGCGTCAACTTTGATTTCCAGATCAGGAAGCTCTGTTGAGTCTGCTCGCTTCAGTAGACGGGTGCAAGGGGTGGCCGGCGATGGGCAAGCTATAATCTGGATGAAAAACAGAAACCCGCTCATGTAGGAGACAGCAAACTGTGAGCGGTTGACTGTTGGTTGTCATACTGAAGCACCCGGGTGCAAAGAAAAACTGCTTACACCAGGGATAAAAGGAACTATAAAAACGAACAAAAAGCAAGGCTCTGTCCCGTACTTGGTCCGTAAGCCTATAGCTCGTCCGCTGGCGCAACCTTTTAAAGCAAGATCTAAGGAATCAAATTCTCTTCAAGTGAGGTCTTGAGTCCAGAAATGGCAGTATAGCCCCAATCATTAAGATAACATATGCAGGTCAAGAAGCTAATGAATGTGCATTAAAGAACAGGTTGTATGGAATTCCTCACACCAGCCCCAGCATTCTAGACAACCAGAGCTCATAAACAAAACATGCACACTAGCCTACGGTGTTACAGAGCAGGGAAGACGATGTGTCTTATGCTTTGACCATGATCACGATACAAAATCATCACCTGCTGAAGGGGCTTATCTCCCCTTCATACCATCCCACATTGTCACGCAGCCTCAAACCCCACCTCTAATGCCAGCCAATGCACTCAAGTCAGCCATCAAGGCAGGGACGTCCACCATGTTTAGTTAGGGTAAGGCTTTAGTAAGGAAAAGGTTTACAGGGGAATAGCCATCCAATAACAACCCAGCCTCCAGCTCCTTCTCTGGAGCTGGGGGCAATAATTTGGGTTGAGGGCTGACAGTAGGGTCCAGAGACACATTTTTGGGCACATTTGAAAACTATGATTACCGGAGAAGAGAAATAGAAAATCAAGTCTGTGGCTGTTGAGTAAGGGCAAGATTTTGATTGCAAAGATGGTGCCTCCCTCAGTCGCCCCCCCTCACGGTGACACACTTGAAGAAGCCTTGCATCAACGTCATTCCATATCCCATCGGAGAAGATCTCCACACTTCCTCTTCGAGTGGCATTATAAGAGTCCAACCCAAAAGAGACTTACAACCACTTTGACAAGAGGTCTAAAAAGAGCTGCAGCCAATGCACTGGAATTGCAATTTCTCCAGCCTTTGCTCCTTGCATTGTTGCCTTGCTCTGTCTGCCACATCCCAGCCCCCAAACAAGCAGCCGTTCTCCACAGAGAATACCCCCCAGGACAAAGGAATGTTTCATCAACACCACAGGCTCCTGCATCCTTGCAGGGGCACAATAGGGCCGACCTGGCGCTGCGGAGCCAGGCTATAAATAAGAGAGGCGCTGTAATGAAACCAAATTAATCTTCATCCATCTACCCAGAACAAGCCAGAGAGAGGAAGCAAATAGCCTTTTTTTATTTTGGTATAGATAAAGGACGATTAACAAAGTCCAATAACCATATTGATCTATAATGCATCACAATGTACCAACACACTAAATGCTTTTACTCCTGCAGCTTGTGTGTGCAGCTTTAAGTCAGAGCACCACAGTGTTTTAGTCTTGCCTGTACTGCGTTACAAAATGTCATTAAAAACCAATGGCCAGTTCTACTCTTTATTGTTTGAGATCTCGAGCGGCATTGTGGATCATTTGAAGATGACTTGGGTGGTTGGGTATCCCAAGAAAATAAATCAAGTAGAGTGTTGTGTACAGCAAAGACTTGGAAGACATCAGGAAGCTAAGGGAACAAGGTCAGAAGCGGTAAGGGGATAAACCCCTTATTCAATTGCAAGCCCACTCAAACAATTAAGGAACTGATCAATCCATACATTGTTAGATTGTCATTGCTCTGGTTTAGTATTCTGGTTGTCCCCTAATGGAGAGATAAATTAAGTGTCTTGGTTTTCATAGCAAAGGATGACCGGAAGAGATTTTGAAAAAAAAAATGTTGTTTACAATACAACTCCGGAAGGCTGGGACACAACTCAATTTAACTGGGTAGTATCAAGTGAAGGAGCTGTGACAGAGCAGAGATCTCCGTCTGCATATGGATGGTCTCCCAAACCTGGAAAACAGCTTATTACAGAGGATAATTTACATTTACATTGCATACAGCAAGTTTTTTCTCTTTGCCCTGCAGAGAAATACTCCCTATTAGTCTCGAATACATGCTGGCCCGGTCTTAGTTCTGTGGTACATACTGAAATGGTGGCTGTTTCAATCAGTGAGGAGGCGTAATGGGATGATGTGGAATTGGAATGAGTTTTGTGCGAGCAGAGAAATGTCTTCCCTGACAAAACGGATTTCCATTTCCATTGAGAGTCATGCTGCTATGATGTTTGTCGCTAAATATGCTACATATGGCCCATTCAAACACACAGACACCCCCCTTAAACATAATGTCAATATATTTTTGTGGGTTTGAAATACAAAAATGAGAATGTAAGCGCTAAGTAAGTATATTTATTCGGTAAGATGGTATAGTCACCTTAGTACGTCACCCTATTTGCTGCTTCAACAAATGTAAACTCTATGCTTGGAGATGCTATCAAAATGCTTCGTCGATAAAAACACTGCTCACCTTCGTCTATGAAAGAGGAACAAAATCCAAACAGACTCCTCTGCATCTGTCAGAACGGATGAGAGACGGCGAAAAACAAGTGTTTGATGGCGGCTGACGCCAGCCAGCCGGGCCCAATGCTTGACGGAGACGGTGGCCTCTGATTGACATCACACATTATTACACTATGCTTCCCGGTCACATTCACCCCGAGCTGCAGAGCTGTCATCCTGAAGTACAGTACCACAGACAGGGTTGATAATTAGGTGAATCATCTACCACTCAGAGCCCTGCCATATTCAGGCACGATGGGAAACATAACAGTGGGACCAAAGCTCCGTGCTGTGCTGTACTCTTTAACAAGAACATGTCATCAAAAAGTTTATCAGAAGCAATGAATGTGGGAAGCCTTGACACAAACTTAAACCACTCTATGAACTTGTTATGGTTCAGTTCAAGCATGTATCATTGGTCATCTAACGAAGCTAGTTCAATCGGTTTTGCATCAGAGTTGAATGCACCAATGTTTTATTTTTATGGATCATATATGCTGGCATTGCTCCATAAAGGCCACATCAAGTCAAACCAATAAGACTTAGACCATTACTAACCAATCGGTGTGATTACACCTAGTGCTTATTGCACCTAGGAAAGGGGCAACTCACATGATCATCTTCCCAGACCACTATCAATTATTGTGAGTAACATTTTTTCAGACACTGCGAGGAAAAAGACAATGAAGAAAATCCATCATCTGCTAAAAGGCCATTACCCATCATCCAAATCACCCATGATGAGGAATCACGTTCAATGGAAAAATCCATATGCCTTGCCATAATTACCTTAT
>JAOPJJ010000134.1:6035737-6057241 GCA_027122795.1 Enchelyopus cimbrius
CCCCCCCCCCCCCCCCCCCCCCCCCCCCCGCCCCCCCCCCCCCCCCCCCCCCCCCCCCCCCCCCCCCCCCCCCCCGGGCGCCCCTCTTTACAATGCCAAGATTGCCATGACACTATAACACAACAGCTTGCATGGCTTCCACTCCACGCACATACAAAGCCAAACAATGTCATGTTGGTCTGCAATGACCCATATGCAAAGAACATAAACAGAACATTGACATTCATTGGCCAAACGGATCAACTCATTAAGAGGAGACCTAACCAACTAATTTAAACATGTCTTTTCTTCTAGTTAACTGGCCAAATAAGCTGAACTGTAGACAATGTCCTACATTTCCCAGTAAGGTCCCAATCTGGAGGCTCTCCATGTTCCCGATGTTTTTCAAGACCACACTCCTAATCAAAGGCGGGACTGTTGACGACACCAGTACACGGAGAGGGACAGGGTCACCCAGGGCCTGAGGGGAGCTTTTCAGAAGCCCCACTTTGCAGCTCCCAACAATATTCTGAAGCTCTCAGATGACTGAATTACAATAAGTTCACAGAAGCGTCTCTGTGTGGGGGGGGGGGGGGGGGGGACAAAATGGAAGATGGAGGCATGTGGTGCTCACTGGCACTCTTTTGCCTCCAACTTGAAGCTACTGTTCTGAAGAGGTATACACAAGGTTGTTCATGAGGTACCTATTCAAATAACCCCATACATGTCCTCTCTGATACCACCCAAGGGGCAACACATAGAACGCAGTCTGTGGCCAACTGCACTCTGAAAAAACGGATATCCTGTAAAATCATGCAAACCATTTGCTGACAAAACTGACAAGTGCACCCAAAGGAGAGGAGGCTTCTTGGGTGCCAACTTCTTCCTCCCGTGTTACACATCGCTGATTCAACGCTTCATCACTGGAAGAAATTAAATACAGAAGCAATGAAGGTTACGTTATAAAATGTACACAGGGGCAGAATCGAGGAACAAAAAAAAAGCTGTCAATCAATCAAATCAGTTTTGATTGTAACAACTTGGTCCTTCAACACAAAAACAGACGATTGAATTCCTGCTGATTGCTCCTTAGAATAGGCCTTGCATAATCTCACAAAGGCTAAGTGAAGCCTTGAGAAAGAAAGTGACATGTAATTCCGAGGCCCTAAACCCCACTTTTATAAAAGCGGGTTTTACTTGTAGAAAATGCCTTCACTGAAAGTCAACATTTGACTTTCCACATTACTTTTATCCATTAGTAAATAGTAAATAGCAGTAAATGTAGCAGTTTGTTTCATCATTTGTCTTTCCTCAGTACTTCAATTTGAGATAGTAGGTTATGCATTACTATACCTTTTCCATAGCGGAAAATGTTACCATAGTAACACCTGTGATTGATGGCTTTATTAGGAGAAATAGTTTTACACCATTAAACAAGTGTAATAGTGCATGGCAGTCATCTCAATAACTGTGCACAAGGCAATTACCAAGTCATTATAAGAGGAATAGACTAATACAACACTGCTCACACAAGCAAGAGTGACAGGCCCGAATGTCAGCCATATAAATACGCTGAAAATGTCTCAAAACTCAACACGAGTACTTCGATGGCAGGCAATAGGGGAATCCGCAACTTAAAGGCATATATTATATTTTTTTTAAACAGCATAGGTACGCAGCGGTGACACAGACTGAGGTTAAGGCCAGGCAAACGTCTGTACCCTGTCTTTATGACGGCACCGTTTGCAGAGCATAAGTCCAGTCATTGGTTCCCCACAGCTCACATGGCAGAGGCTGGACATCACAGCAGCACTAGCAGTGATTTAGAGAACTCGGAATTCAAACGACAGGAAGCAGAGGGACCTAGTGAAACAGGTGTGCTGTTATTTGGTGAGAGAGGCAGATGCATGTGGAGACACTCTCTCGCTCTCACCACAACTCCCCTCAGATAGATGGCCGCACACACCTACACACACACCACTCGATCACCCTGTTCTCAGTAGGAATGTTAACCAATGACAATGACTGACCGATGGTTGACCGTATCAACATTAACCGATCAATCTCGTCGCTTGACGGTTAAAAAACATTTTGGGGTCAGTGTGGACTGTGGAGTGTGTGTTGGTTTCACTTCACACAAAAAGATGATCAGATGAGGCGACTTATTGGAAGTTGGTCGGACACCGCGTCTCTAGCCCACTGTTCAATTTCTCTTCAAGTCTTATTCCCGCATGTGAGCGGGGGAGAATATGATCTCTAAATTATGATGGACAGTAGACTAAATGCTATAGGACTACAGTTAGCCATCTCATTCCAAGATCTTCTTGTGTTAAGTGAAAAACATTATCCCTCACACCTGAAAACGTGACACCCAGAAGAAGGAGCAGCGACAGGGGCGGGCTTGGGGGTGCTACAGCCTCCCCTGGATTAGCCATAGCACCCCCAAGAACATCATTTATTTATTGTTTATTATTGTTATTTATTTAAATTTTGCGTTCTTAATTTCATTTATGTCGCTGGCTGCCGGTGCCGTGGAAACCCCAAACAATTACTTACTAGCTTGCGTAGCAGCAGCATAAACTATGGCACCATGGGTTACCCGTGAATTCCTGTGAGACCACGTTGTCGCAGACGAACTCGGCTATGTGTACGTCCATCCGAAGTAGCCTGTTAATGATAATAATAATAATACGATCGAACTATATGGCGCTTTTCATGGCCCCCAAAGAAGCTTTAGAGAGCAAACATCTAATCATATGACAGACGATATGGTGGGGAGGTGTGGTAGTAGAGAACCACGTGACACATATGCCATCACCCTCATTTCATAGCACCCTCGGTAAAGTGCCGAGCTCCCCCATAGCACCTGCCGAAAATAATGTCTGGCGCCGCCACTGCCCGCAAAGCCTCTACGGGCGAGAAATCATTTTACAAAAAAAGAGTTGTTCTTTATTAGAAGACACACAGTGAGTTAGACCTGCCTTGGCCGGTGCATCTTTCACGCATTCTGAAGGTGCCTGTTTTATTATGTTGCAGTCTATCAGGTAATATTCCGCATAAGATGGGCTTGGATTTGGAAATTACTACATTTCAGGATATTCAATGGTAACAGATAAGGTATTGATAATCATCATCTTGCTTTATTATCATTAGCACTACCATCTACTCCAAACTAAACAAGCAGCGTCTCTTCGGAGCTGTCATTTTCTTAAATGTTTCAAATTAGCTCCTAACGCTGCCCTTCCGATTGGCCCCTGGTGAATCCCGCGCAGGTCTCAACTAGGACTGGGCGGTATGACCTTACATTCATATCACGGTATAAATGTAATCCCTTCACGGTAATGGTATACATCACGGTATACATTTAAGTGTCAAGTCTCTTAGCAAAGCTAAGTTGATTTTTAAAAAAGCACCTGCTCTGCTGGCCAATTTCCACCCATCAGTAATGTAATGAATCATGAGGCTGGTATAAGGCTCCATGGTGCGACTCTACCACAAGTCTGTAGTAGTTGCGTTAGTATTTTCACGGAGGTCATTCTCAACTTTCTCAGAGCTGGCCATACAGTTTTCAGATGGGAAAACAAATTGCTCGCGTTACCTTTGCTGGCGGTCAGTTACTCCACAAATCTTGCAAATAACTTTTTTCTGCTCCACATCCGACTTTTTAAAGCCAAACCACGTCCAAATCACTGATGTGGCACCGTTTTTTTTTACCAGCTCCCCCTTCTACGCTGTCGGGTTGTCAACAAATATTCAAAATACTATCCCCATGTCCGCTCATATCAAACCTGTATTTTCAACTCGATCACCTTTTACCCAAACCATTTCCAAACTATGGAGCCATTTGGACTCCATGTTTCGCAATGTAGGGGATTTTTTTTAAAGTGATGTGAGTGGAAGGGTGGGGCCGGGGCAGAGTGTGTGTGTGTGTGTATGTGTGTGTGTGAGTCAAAGGCAGAACGGGAGAGAGATAAGAGTAACGAAATAGCAGGGGGCTGGCGTGGCTCGAAATGGCTGTTATTTCAAAGAGTACATTTTAATCTGATTAGTTAACAAGTTTCAACCGGTTAATGAGGCTTGGTGGTCGGTCAACAATATTTTACATTTTCATCATCCCTAGCTCTCAGGGTCCATCCAGCTATCGTTGGTGGACCGAGGTCCCATCTCCATTCCCATTTGGGTCTGAGACAAGGCACTTGCAGACAAGCCTCTGAAGAATCCCACCACAATGGGCCAAATTGATGAGCAAGAGCTGGGCTTGATGGTCCGCCAGGCTTCCCAAAATGATACGAATCCATAAAAAGATGTGGGTTAAAACGGCCCCTTTGAGTAACTTGAGGGGTTATTTTTATGTTGTGTGATGTAATGTCAACATGCTAATTTCCATTTGTTTATTGTACTCTTGTGTATTGCCACAGGACTAAAGTATAGTCAGTATCAGCCTTTTTGAATGGGGACCGAATAAATTGGGCTGTATTCTCATTTGCTTTTAAATGTATATAATTAAGCATTGTATAAGAAAAACATCTGTCATTACGGGTCCCTCTTGACCTTAATAAAAACAATATCATTAGGATTTACCTTGTGTTTTTTTCCGATGAGCAACTGTACATTTTCTGTCATTTAGAATTAACAGCTACATAATTTAGCACATTGCAAGCCCGTGAGCGGAGCCGGTGATTCATATTTTATAAACTATAAACTATATTACAGCGCTATCACTCTTCACCAACATGCACAACAGATTAACTATCTGACTGTTGGGAACTTGTTTGTTTATCCAAATTGCGGTTGCCTTCAATGCAATCCAAATATTGCATCATCGGAACCTCCTAGAGACGATAATGCTGTCTCTCTGTCCCCGGGTCTCCAGACACAGGCAATTAAAAATGCTGTTCTGCTGGTAATTCTGGGGGACAGGGGTGATCCGCCCTAAAAATGAAAGGCTTCTAACTACGCTCCGGCCTAATGGCTGGGCTCTGTTTCTGAGCTCCCGAGTGAGACGGTAGTGGCGCCTTTTGCTCTGGCTAACCCGAAGAGTCACGTGCGCACGTTTACATAGCGTGCCAGAGGGTAGAAGCGCCTGAGGACAGACCCCTACCGAGCAAGGTCCTCCGACCGCCACAGAGCTCATTAAGATCCACAGCGAAACCTCCTGTCGTTCTAAACACCAAAGTGTCCATCTGCCTCAGTACTGCGCTTGCCTTTAATGGCAGATATAACCTTGAAAGTCATCACAAGAAGAAGGGCAATTTCACTGATTTTAGTGTCCATTTTGGTTATGGGCAATTTGAGCATCACCATTTAGTTAAGGTTTTTTTGTTTTGACAATGAATGAATGAGATGAATGAATGACAATGTTTCCGTGAGAAAAAATCTGAGTTGCAGATTATAATGCAACGTATTTAGCTGGCCAACAGATTTCAAAAAGAAAATGGCCTTGGAGTAAAATCAAAGATTATGGAGTTGAATGTACCAGTCATTGAGAATCAACAGAGAGCCGCCCACACTAAAAGCATATTTGGGATGTCACAGAACCAAACTAACACATGCTATGCAATCTAATAACCCAGATTGGATGACATATTTACTAGCAACAAACATTTGTTTTTAATTAACATCTGTGACCAAAAAAACAATTTATCAGGGATTAAAGCCAATGAGTATAACATAATCGGCAAGTTGAAAAGTTTGCCTTCCTTTTAAAACTTGCCAGCATTACAGAATGGCCTTATCTGGCAATCCTAATTAGCCCATTTAACGCAAGTCCACCGGTGGTTATGCATCAAATTGCTTCCTTCTTTTGTCTTCCGTTTGAGGCATGTGATGGCAGAACCTTTGAAGCTTCAGGCTCGGAATGATGGCTTATCTACTGGCACAACAGGTCAGGCTGCACACCTAATCAATAGGGTCCTACCTCATCCCTCCGACGGCCATCTCATTGAAATGCTCCATGGGCTTGTGGGAGGAAGTACACACAGTCCTTGACCATGATATGCTGCTTAAAATGCAAATGAAAGCCTTGGTTAATGGGATAAGGCAGCTGTGAATATGCAGACCGCCACAAATTATTTTTTGCTTATCTTATAAATCATTTTTCAATTCTGGGCATTTTAGAGGGCTTGTTCTGCCTGAAAACAAGATAAGGTGCGGTCACTAGGTTGAAATGACAAACTACCTCAATTTTAGGGCTGCATTTCAAAAAGACTCAAGGCTGCACTGTTTGTGCCTCTTTATGCAATGTGTGTCATTGACCACCAGCCTCTTAACTTCTGCTAAATCTACTCACAACTGTCGTCATTCTCACCGGAGACTACTGGATCAGATAGATCACTTGCAGAGGTTTATCTTGAATTCAGTTCAACATATATGTGTTCATTATTGTATTGAAATCAAACAATTGTCATAATTGATTTTTCTAGTGGGCTAGACCCCACTCTGGGCTTTGTTTTGATACTGCTTTGTGCAGACTAAGTATTCTGGCATCTTCATGTACTGATCAAGTTACAGGAGTTACGTTTTTGTAGTCTGACGAGATGTTTATGAATGAATTTGGCCAGTGTTAAAATTGTTACACTTCACGCATACTACAGGAACAGACTTGTACATATTTATTATTACAATCATTATAAACAACATATATCCATCAGCCATTTAACTCACTACAGTGCGAAATTAAATATGCGCAGTATTTCACATTAATTTGGTTTAAGTGTTGGATATGGACAATATTTTCACTTTATTTAAAAAACACAAAAAGGGATTCCGCAACATAGCATGGCCTTTAGGGATGCAAACAATTAATTGATTATCGATTAATTGTCGATAGATTACTCGATTAAAATAAATAAATTGCAATTAATCGAGTTCTGAACCCGTACTTCCCCGCCAGTCAGCGTGCTTGACGCCAGACGTACTTGACGTACATGCGCGAACACAAGCGAAGCAGGGCTCTGACGACAAGACAAACGAGAAGCTAGACTGCGTAGCCCCACCCCCATTTGCCGGTGATTTGAATTGTAACAACCAGATAAAATAGCACTGCTATTTCATCCCCGATTCCCATTCATGAACACAGTAGCCTATCTAATAGGCAATCAGTTAACAAGTCTTTTTCCATTTCTTGTTTTCCAATTTTAAAACGAATAACGGGAAACGACTCGTTATCTGTTTTCTGATTGTCGACTTCAAAACGAAAGTCGGATGGCCACAACGTACACAGACCCCATACGACCCTCTGCAATGCTTGCAAGTGGATTAAAATAAAACATTTTATACACTGGCTGTCATGTTCTTCTATGGGATAGACAGCAGCGATTGCGTTATTGAACAGTTAATTTATTTATTTTTTACTCACCCAAGCACTTTTTCAGCTGTTATTGCATTTTGGCATTATTGTTAATGTCAGTTTTGCATTTTGAGAGGCAGGGCGACAACGAAAAGATAGCCCTGAGTTTTACATTTTAGGAGGGAAAATCTTGATCATGATCATGTTTAACTTTTCTTTTCAATATCATTCATCTGATGATAGACATCTCATGATTTACATTTTAGCGCAGCTGGCCTGTATTATTGATTCCCGTAATTTTGCTTGTAAATTCGGATTAATAAATGGTTGTAACAACCAAGATGAAATATAGATAATTACGCTGTGCATATACAAATAAAGACCAGTATAAGCAACACAAAGGGCCTCTAACACATTACAGACAGTTGACACTTCAAAAGAGGTTGATATTTCAGCAATTCGTAGCTTTGCTGCAAGTCTGAGCTCCGTAACCCGGAATTAGGCGGTACAAAGCGCCGCCATTTTTTATAACGGAGGTCTATGGGAGTGTCGCCACTGTTTACTTTATCAGTCTGATCCTTCTGTTCCCTATCCCAATTTCTTTGGCACTAATCACCAAGCTGGCTTTTTTTACCTGGCGCGCTATTGGCTGGTTAAACACGATGACGACAGAGACGCGTGGCAAGTAGCTTTGTGTTTACAATTTACATTCAACATGGCGGCCACCGAAGCACAGCAACCGCTACCCATTGATGCAGCTGTTGCTGCTTAAATCATTTCTGGGGCAAGTTTTCTTTGAAAGCTGTATACAGTAGATAGAACCTATTCAGAGGGAAATTAAGCTTCTCAGAAAAATTAATCGATCGATAAGATGGAACAACTATCGATTAATGAATTACTCGATATTTTGCATCCCTAATGGCCTTCCTTGTTTATTTTTACAAACCAATTGAATTACTACATTCATGAATACTGACACACATTGCACATTTGATCCCATCAATTAATGTTAATTATTCCTGTTACACATGTTCTAAATAAAAAAATATGCCAAACAGTGGCCCACTGCTTTGGATGACATAAGTATTTTGTATAGTTAAATCATTTTTGGAACCTTCATAAACAATCGAGGAAACAGTTTCTTATCATCCATACACAGACCCTGAATAAACATGAATTATTTAGATCAACAAATTAAATTGTGTGCATGTACAATCATCGGCTCATCACATTATCAATACAAAACCAGGTTTGACGATACCTAATCCATTTATCTAAGACATTCTCCTGTCTTATCCTTTTTAAATGAATTTACATATGCACAAACTTCTTATGAAAAGGATTAGGCACTTCCTACTGCAAGTTATTTAAGCTAACATTACATGAGGCTAATAACACAGAGGTCTCCGCCGTCAGGTCAAGAACATGGGAGAGTAAAGTGGAAAACCAAGCAGGGCCTAATCAACATGCATAGTCAGGAGGCCGTGGAAGCCGGAGTCAAGCTCCCAACCCGCGAGATGGGGATCTGTCTGACATGCAGCCTTTGAAATAATCCACTTGTAAGTAGACCATTTAGAACCCTTACCATCCGGCTTGGTGTTCTGACACAGACAGGACAGTAATGTCAAGAAGATGGCACCTAGTTTGGACAATGGGGGAATGGTTGCCATCACCGATAAGCAGCCCCCCTTTCTATGTAAAAGAATCCCTGTGATATGGCTGGAATTTGGAGTTTGACATATCAATTATTTGGGATCATATCAATCGATTTGGGAAGCCGATCCCCATATATGATTAACTGTTGAAATTGTTAGGGAAAACTTGGACTCCAACGGAAAGCAGAAGAAAAATAGCATTGGAATAAACCCAAAGATTAAGGATGTGTATGTACCAGTCATTGACATTGGAATGTGCTTTGTTCATTGAAACCCTTCCATCACTGTGGTGTGGATGAACATAACTGTATAACAAAAATAACTTATACACTTTCCTTAGCAGCATTTCACTCTTATATACTTTGTCATTAATTACCACATCTCACAGGCAAATGGATAAGTCTGAAAATGAGAAAAGGGCCACGCTTAATGTTCAGTTAAGTAGAGGATATATTACTGGGCAGCAGAAAGATAAGGAACAAAAAAAAGCAATGTGTTTTCCTAATACTTAAATACCCGAAAGAGCTTAGACACGCTGTTTCAGAGAGAGGAGAGGAGGGTTTACTCTGTTAAGATTCCAAGATTAAAAAGAACAGAGGCAATTTCTATATATTTGTGACAGCAGCTAGTACTTCAAGTCAGGGATAAGGTTCATATCTATATATAGAGAGGCCTATTCCTTCTGACAATGAAAGATAAAAAGGTGGAGAAATTGCTTATCCCTGTGCTTGACATAGCAAGAACAATGGGCTACTTACCCTCACTCCACAACTTAGCTGTCATTTTGTTCCTCTTTAACAAATACATGAATAAAGTTGGCTGCGGAGGTGTGGTTGGTTTATGAAAGAGGAAGATGAGTTGGGAGAGAGGCGAGGGGTACCGCGCTGATACCTACACCGCAGGGGGTGTCTAACTGTTCACTGCATCTTGTGCTATAAATCAGTGCCTTGGTCAACCTGGCCAAAAGCATTTTCAAACCCATTTGCTGGGGATAATGCCAGCTATTCCTCCTAGCCGCAGGGACGGCAGAGCAAGTCTCATGAATCAAGGCCCTCTTAGAGGAGCTGTTTGTAGGGAATCTCACCTTGCCATATCCACAGAATCCTCTTGACTCATCCTGGTGGGGCTCGAACCGCAAGCGTATGGAAGGAAAGTGCTGGATTGTGGCCGGCTTTTGAAATAAATGGCAAAAGAAGCAGGACATGACAAGCAGGACACAGGATATGGTAAAAATGAAATACCCAAAATATATTTGCCTGAAAAATGAATAATTATACAAAAGCTGAAGTTATAATTGTAAAGCTCCAACAGACTTTTTTCCACTGGCTTTAGCTACAGCCTCTTCTTCGGTATATCCAAATGGTTGTGACTCTAAATGGCAGATTGTCGTAACTTATCATAATTAATTAATTGATGTACTATCGATGCTTCATCATACAGTTCATTTACTGAAAGTTGCAGTTGGTGAACTTTGATATACTAATGAGAAAAAAAACAAAAACACTTGGCCTATTGGGCTGAATTTGTTTTTCAACCTGAACATATGAATAAGAAATATGTGGGCATACGAGCTGACACAAGGTTTCACATTGTGCATCCAGGGAGCATAATCTGCATAGTAAATTAGGAACTGAATTACAATGGGAAAGGAGCTGCAGCCACAGCTGAAATGGTAATTAAGCTCTTATTCAGGAGTCATATACATTAAATATACTGATTATAATACATGAAATTCATTATGGAAGACTGACAAGTTTCCCTACCCCCTTTGGCTACCAGAACTGTTATATATAACTTAATGGTAATATAGCATTACCATGTGACTACAGGGAAGGAAAAAATCCATGTGTATTGTGCTCAGCTACAATGTTTCACCTTGGAAAGTACTTATTGTGAGTCTGATGGATGCTGGTAATGGTTCAACCAACTGCTAGGTAATTTATATTACTGCAGTCCATACAGGATGCCACAACTAATCACTGAGGTCACTTTACCCCCATACCTGTAAACCCAATTTAGAAGTCCTGCTGCTCCCTCGTTTCTCATACTTGGAATATTAGAGTCTGGTTGAACAGCAGAAGACGATTAGGGATCATCTTGACTACACGCTATTGCTTAACAAATTTCTCTCATCAGATAATGGGTTATTCTGGTGATTCACATGGCATGACTACATTTTAAACTCAAATGTCAAATGATGAATATGTATATTGAAGCATGTTGTGCAAACTCTTTGAGGTTACAATTTCACTTGGCTAGTAAATCACTTTTATTAAGCAACATTTTAATTCCGCTAGTAAATCACTTTGGTAATCACTAGCTCTTTTTGTGATTACCAATATTTTTTACTGCCAAATTTCATGATACATTGCATATACAAAGGAAAATGTATAGCCTACGCTTAAAAATCTCCATTAACAGAACTGGTTCTCCGTGCTCAATTAGCGTCTCTTAAGGCATCCTAGAGTGAAACCTCATGAATTATTTCTACTCAATTTGCTAAAACAATCTTGTTAAATTACAGCTGTACATTCTTTCCGCATGCAAACATAACTACAACATTATTTATTTACGTGATAAATTAGATGCAAGATATAAAACACTAATACGTGGAAGAGATGAGGCTATTTAAATTATTCGAAAAACAAATGTTACATTCCATTGCAGAATGTACAATATTTCAGAATAGTAGCCTAGTAGTAGGTAAACTGATTAATGTAATTTGTGCTTAGCCGTGGGAAAAGCCACCCCTTCAGCCATTCCCAGCCTCCAGAATTGAATTCCTGAATTATTGCTTTATATCAGTCACTTGCCTTCACTTTTGTCGTTTGGGCTATAATCAAATCAAAGCTTTTTGAAAAACATCACCCGTCAAGAAATTCAAGGAAAGAAAATGAAAAACCTCTCTGTTGAGGGCATCTGTTTGGCCGTTTTGGAGGCAGACGCCTGTACAGCTGCATGTAACTAACTACACGTATAGGCTCAAACATGCTACTGTCTGGCGCTAACTTAGCTTAACGGACAAGGGGTTGACTTTTTCTCATTCGATGTATACAATTGTAAAACCAAAAGCATAAATCATAGAGGGCAACTTGAAAGGTGAGAGTGAAAGGGTGACGGAAACAAGATTCAACTCTAATGGATAACTAGGGCTAGCATGTAAAAAGTTGAAAACTAATTCTCCAAATCCATACTTTTTCAATACAAACATTGGATGAACGTCGAGGACACGGCCCCCACTTCCTTTGTCTGGTCCGATGCTTTTTGTACTGAGCTTTGCATTGTGAACACTGACGGGCTGTCGACACAATGCTCTCAGAAGGCATCAGGGCCCTGTCAGGGGGACACAGGGGCTGCTGGAAGCAAGGGCCACCGTCGCCCGTCTAAGGGAGAATGGGCCTGTCATCCGAGCCCGTCCCCGCCAAAGAACCCCCACTTCCTCTTAGTCCCCATCCATCTGCCACATCAGAGGGTGCGCGGGAGGGAGAGTCGGGGTGCTTTGCTGGCCCTTCCTGCGCCGCGTTCCCCCTATAACCTTCTAGTGGTGTTTTCTGTTACTGTGTGATTAGCCGGGCCAATCAACATGGTTAGCGACTGGTCTTGTCCACATTCCACATGCCAACAGCGAACGGCGAACGGCTCTGCTGTGACGCAGTTGCCAAGGAAAACGTAATATTCACGCAGAGCACAGTGCCGGATTCCCACTTCTCTGTTGTCCTCAGTCAGTAAATGTCATTATTGTTTTAATGCATCTAAAATGACCCGATGCAGTGTTTCCAAAGTATCCCAGTGATACAGACACCATGCAGCACTGCTAATGGCAAGCACTTTCGACCATCTTTAAGTGCACATGAAGCGCCGTGGTCTGACTGTCAATGCTCTTGTATAACAGTGTTTACGCCACAACTGGTAATGGCTTGGACAGAGATTCCCTTGAGGAGAAGTGCTGAGAGAGAGAGGAGGCTGAGAGAGTGAGAGAGCTGAGAGAGCAGGAGAGAGATGGACAGCCATGAGGCCTTGTGAACCACATGTTTAAAGGGAAACCTGTCTGCCCTGCTAAAATAAACAATGCTTTCTCGTGTAATTGGGTCACCTTTGTTGCAATGCTACAGGGCGAAAGAGGAGAGATGGATGGGAGGTTTGATATGGTTGAAATGAAAGTGTACGACGAGGAGAAGACACGGTGGACCTACATAATCCGCAGATCAGCGGCACAGCACCATACTCCTTTTATCAGAACAAAACAAAAGATGTGTTGATATGTTTTTTGTACAATATTGGTGGTTGCTTTCGGGCCTGCAGAACCAGGGTGTGTGTCTGTCTGTATTGCTTTGCATGCTCTCATTAGAATGGACCAGGAACGTCCTTTGGTCCGCTTATTTAGTCCGGACCAAAATACAATGTTTCTTTTTTGGTTTGGTGCGGTTCCTATTCACATTGCACTTTTCGCAAGTGGACCAGAATTTGTCAACAAACCCAAAGATTGTGCAAAAATCGTTCAATCATTGGACAAAAAGCTCTGGGGCCGGGGTAAAGCGGTAAGGGGAAAAAGGGGGGAAAGCGCCAGTGAACGTAAACAATCGTGGACGTCCAGCAGCACGCTGCACTCATTTTCAAACGACGGTCCGAATGTTTTGCTAATCTTTGGAGTTCACGCTAAGGCGCAAATCAAACAATTATTTCCCATAATGCACTCGGCTACGGGGGCCTGTTGCGTCCAAAAAGGCATATGATTTTTATAACTGGGTCGGACCAAGCGCGATCTCATTCACCAAGCGAACCGCACCAGGGTTCGTTTGGAATCGAACCGAGACCACCTCTCCGACTGGGCCTCGGTCCGACTGTTTGGTCCGCTCCAGAGTTCGATGGTTTGTGTTCACACCAGCCCAAAAGGTCTGCACCAGCAATGTTTTTGGTTTGGTTCAAACCAAATAAGGCAGGTGTGAAAACACCCTTTAACTTGCTTGTGAAGCCAACACTGGGAATCAAACCTACGAATTTCTCCTCTTGACTCTAACTGCAGTCTTATTGGTTAATCTGAGTTAAACCTGTCAAAGCCTTAGTGCACCATTAGTCCAGTCTAAAAGGAACGCTCTAGATATCTCCTCCCTGACTCCACCCTCTCCTCCTCAGGTCTGGACCCCAGCCTGCAGGCCTACATCCCGGCCTTCCAGCAGCAGGAGGTGCGGGGGGAGCGCCTGCTCAGGGTGACCCACCAGGAGCTCCTCTCCCTGGGCGTCAGCCGGGTGGGCCACCAGGAGCTGCTGCTGGAGGCCGTGGACCTGCTGTGTGCGCTGGTGCGTACCCTCCTAGCTACACTTCCCTGTGTGTGTACCCACCTACTTTCACCTCCCTGTGTATGTGTGTGTGTATACTCATACCTTCACCTCCCTGTGTATGTGTGTGTGTACCCTCCCACCTTCACCTCCCTGTGTGTGTGTGTGTGTGTATATACTCATACCTTCACCTCCCTGTGTGTGTGTGTGTATACTCATACCTTCACCTCCCTGTGTGTGTACCCTCATACCTTCACCTCCCTGTGTGTGTGTGTGTGTACCCTCCTACCTTTAGCTCCCTGTGAGTGTGTACCCTCCTACCTTCTCCTCCCTGTGTGTTTACCCTCATAGTACAGAGACAATGAGAGGATTGAACCCTGAACCTTTTGTCACAGATTTGATCTTCACTCCAACGTGAAGCTCATAAAAAAAAGTAACTAAAGCCAACCTCACATTTGCGCAGACATCACAACTCGGATCATCAAGAGATAAAATATGAACACATGAATCCACCGTCAAAGCTCCTCCGCTCTCCGTACGACCGGCGAGGTTACGCGGCAGATGTTGTGATTGGTATGTGCGTCCAAAAACGCACACCAAACATCTGCCCTGCCTCCGGCGCGTTCCCTCAGAGCCAGCGAAGGCGCGGTCTGATGCAGGGCGGCAGACGGGCCCCGGCGCGTCCCATTGCTGATCTGATCTGTGACGGGTCGGGGAGAGGCCGGGTCAGGAGACGCCGTGCGCCGTGCTCTGGTACCGGCGTTCTCCATCGATCTCCACCGCCTCGCCTCGCCCGAAGGTTGTGCCGTGGGCAGGCGGGAGGGCAGTCGCCATGACGACGGGTCCTCCGGAATGCGACTAGTCACGGGAACGCCCCCGGCCGCTGACCCTTAACCGCGGCGTTCCGGATCACAAGAGGCTTGTGTTTCCTGGAGTCCATATTAGGACTCTGCTTTAGGTCTAAATGGACTGTATTTATAGCGCTTTTCTACAAGAAGTTTGTACTCAAAGCGCTTTACAATGAAACACTTCACATTCACCCATTCATACACACATTCACACACCAACAGCGGGTCAACCATGCAAGGCGACAGCTAGCATGTGGGGAACAGGTAGGGGTTAGGTGTCTTGTTCAGGGACACCTCAACACTCCGCTAGGAGGAGCCAGGGATCGACCTGGCAACCTTCCGGTTACTGAACAAGCCGTTCTACCCCCTGAGCTACTGCTGCCCCTTTCTGTTCTGTGGTCTGTTCTGGTCTGGGCTCCTCGTTGAGGTTCTGTTCCGAACCAACTGACAGGATGTGAGTGTAGGTGCAGGTCGTGAACGAGCGGGTAGAAGGTAGGTCTGACCTCACTAGAACCCAGAAGCTTCCGGCTGGTTCTGACCCCACGTAGTCCAGTCCCGCCATGGTCCAGTGGTCCTGTTCCTCCTCCTCCTCAATGTCTGATCCAGTGTTCCTGGTGCGGACAGAACTCTGGCATGGAGTCGGACCACCTGAGGACCTTAGTGGGGAAGATGAGGACCGCCTTGGTTCAGCTCCAGGTGTCGGCGTTGGAGCGCCGCAAAAACCCGTCTTACCACGGGGTACGGTCCCACCAACCCTCCAACCTCTTCCTGACTGCCGTGGTGGAGCTCATCGCCAGCGCCAAGACCCTGCTGGGCTGGCTGGACCGGTACATTATCATTATCCCTATCATATTATTATATTATCATATTATTATCATTATCATATTATTATATTATCATCATTTTCATATTATCATACACCAAGACCCTGCTGGGCTGGCTCGACATTATCATTTGCATATCATATATTATATATCATATATTATCATGATTATCATATTATTGTCATCATTATATTTAATTATCATATTATTATCATTATTATCATACACCAAGACCCTGCTGGGCTGGCTGGACATTATCATTTGCATATCATATATTATATATCATATATTATCATGATTATCATATTATTGTCATCATTATATTTCATTATCATATTATTATCATTATTATCATACACCAAGACCCTGCTGGGCTGGGTGCACGGTACATTATCATGAGCATTATTGTATTGTTTTTTAATTTGAGCGCTTCTACCTTGGCTGCGCACTGGTAAAAATGATTGACACTGGGGGATTAGCACTTAGATTTACAAAGCTTGTGTTGGTGCTGGGCCGCTAGGGGGCGCTATAACATCTGGTCCCCTTGGAAGCATCAGCCCACACATAGAGGTCCCTCCACAGCGGGGTGCGAAGCCGTGAGTCATTCTCTCATTCCATGACTCGAGTCTCAACTCAAGTCTTTGCTTCTGAAGCAACGACTCTTCGTTCTAAAGTATAACTCGGCATCTCACCTGCATCTCTGGTTCTAGAGTTTGGGCGAGGGGTTCTGTTGAGTGAGGTCTCAGGGTCTGGTTTTTGGTTCTAGGGGTAGGTTTTAAGAGTCTATATATAATCTGAGTCACAGTTTAGGGATTGCTTCATTTCTTTCTTTTCAGTCATTTTTCAGGTCTGAAACTTTGCTTAAATGCTTTATTTAGCATGCCATAAAGCTAGTTTATAAACGTTAACAAGACAAGAAAAACAAAATGAAACACGCACACACACACCGCCCTGAGGAATGCTGCTGTGGACTCCCAGCCGGGTCCTCACGACTCCTGCGTGTTGACAGGAGACACACTGCTGTACTGTCCTCTGGCCCCCAATCAGGTCCTCAGTTCCTCTCAGGTAGACTCCCCCCCCCACCCTGCAGGGTGCTAGAGAGTCCTGCGGGGTGGTAGAGAGTCCTGCAGGGTGCTACAGAGTCCTGCAGGGTGCTAGAGAGTCATGCAAGGTGCTGGAAAGCTCTGCAGGGTGCTAGAGAGACCTGCAGGGTGCTTGAGAGTCCTGCGGGGTGCTAGAGAGTCCTGCAGGGTGCTTGAGAGTCCTGCAGGGTGCTACAAAGTCCTGCAGGGTGCTAGAGAAAGATGCATGGTGCTACAGAATCCTGCAGGGTGCTATAGAGAGCTGGAGGGTGCTACAGAGTCCTGCAGGGAGCTAGAGAGAGCTGCATGGTGCACTGCTCTTTGTCTCACTTCCTGTATGGTGGGGCTGACATGGTAACAGGACTCCAATGACGGGGATGAGGGACCTGGGCGCCACCAAGAACACCATCATCCAGCTGTGTCTGCAGCTGACCTCCACCGTGCAAAAGGTCAGGGGTCATCTCTCTCTGTTTGTCTCTCCATCCCTCTGAGCTTCTACCTTCAGCATGTCCTGCACCTCCTGGTGCTCCTCTACTTCTCTACATTTCCACATGTGATGAGTAAGACTGGAGGAACCATGGACGTCCTCTAACAGAGGACCTGCAGACACTAAAGCCCGGTTTATACTTCTCCGTAAAGTGCTGTATGCGGACAGGGAACACCCTCTCGAAGACCCTCTCCGTACTCTCCGGGCGCATCTGATATTTTTTAACTGTCCGTCACTCCGTTGAAGGAAATCGGAGATGGCGAGGGCTGTGATTGGTCCTCTAACAATGTCATTTCCGGAATTACTTTTCCGGTTTGACTACAACTGACAAATCGCACTACTTTGTAAATAGTTTATTTACATTTAGAGCATTTACTTTAATCATTTTTAGTAAATCATTTGTTATCCCTTTTTAATTACAATTTGCTGTATGCACGCATCAAGCGACTGTGAATGTCAACCTGTTTACTTTGTTTACGGAGAACTGCGAAGGCTCGAGGGGTCTCCGTGGTTACGGAAACTGATTACGTATAGGGAGTACGGAGAAGTATATCCTGGCCGTAAGCTGCTCCTCCATTCTGGCTCCAGGCTGCGTCTCGCTCTCTGCAGCCCGCTGGGATCCTTAAAACCCGCTGCTCATGTCTTTACATGCTTGGACAAATATGTGTGGACCTGTCAGCCGGGTGTCACAGGAATCCCTGAAATATCCACGGGTAACGCTTAACTCACAATCTGTGGAATCACTGACATTTCTGTGAGACACACTGATTTCGCTCCATGGCGTGTGTCATTAACTAACCCCAACCCCAACCCCAATCCCAACCCTTCACGGAAATGTCAGCGTCTGTTGTATTGAGCACAATCAGCAGTGAGTTGTTGAAACGGGGATCCGTGTGTGGGCCACGGGATATGAGTGTCATTAACTTGGAGCGAAATCGGTGTGTTTCACGGAACGAAATCCGTGTGTGTTTTACGGAAATTTCAGTGATTCTGTGGGCCCACCACAGATTTTGGGTTGAGCGTTACCCCTGGTTATTCCACAGATCCTGTGAGATCATGTTGGGACCTGTAGTCTGCGTCTTATCTGTTAAGACGCAGACTGACGTTTCCCTCATGAGTGTGAGCAGAGACATGTCCCTCATGAGTGTGTGGGCAGAGACATGTCCCTCATGAGTGTGTGAGTAGAGACGTGACGTCCCTCTCTGATCGTAGGACTGCACTGTTTACGAGATGGAGGACAAGATTCTGGAAGTTGTGAGTACTGCTTGTTGTTTACACACCCACACACACACGCACACACACACGCACGCACACACACTTCCTGTTGCTGTCCTAAACATCCCATGGTGTGTGCGTGTCTCGTGTCTCCGCCCAGCTCAGAGTGTTGTTGAGTCCCACTTCCTGTATGAGATAACACTTCCTGTCCCCCAACGGACTCTTCCTGCTGACGCCAAGTGCTGCGACCTCACAGGGTCAGCAGGAGCAGGGCTGCGTGGTGTAGAGGTCAGAGGTCACAGTTGAGGTTCCTCACCTCACCTCTCAGAGCTCTGGAGTGGCAAGGGCAAGGTCGTCAGGGCAACGGCCTGTGACAGACATCTCTAGTTTACCTTCTGTGTGTGTGCGGTGTGTGTGCATGTGTGTGCATGCGTGTGCATGGGCGCGTGTGTGTGTGTGTGTGTGTCAGGCGCGGGCGCTGCATGCCGTGTCTGAGCAGACGGCGGGCAAGGCGTCCGGTCCGGCCCAGAGCCCGATGTCCTGCTTGGAGGAGGTCTGCATCTCCCACCTCAACCCCGGGGAAGGACTGGTGAGTTCTACTGGTTGGTGGTCCAGTGGGTGCTGCAGTTAGCCTGACTATTGCCAGACCAACGTCCAATTGTAGATTGGACGTTGGTCTGGTAAGGGTGCCGTCATTTTCTCCGGCACAAGAGGTGGGTGTAGTTCAAATGGCTGCAAGCAGTTCAACCACGCAGACCAACGATCCGGATGACGTACTACGCAGAGATTAAACTTTTGCCAAAACCAGTTGGCAGTAGAGCAAATACATCCTTTGTTTGGAGGAATTGCTCCAGGGCAAGTTTCTGCTCAGCTTTCAACGAAAACTTGCCCCTGAAATCATTTCAAACAGCAGCGACAGCTGCGTCAACGGGTAGGGGTTGCTGTGCTCGGTGGCCGCCATGTTTAATTCAAATTGTAAACACAAAGCTGCTTCTCTGTCGTCATCGTGTTTAACCAGCCAATAGCGCTCCAGGTGAAAAAAGCCAGCTTGGTGATTGGTGCCAAACAGATTGGGATAAGAAACAGAAGGATTAAACATGTTCCCTTCCAGTCCCATGTGCAGTGTGACTTCAAATCGCCGGCAGATAGGGGCGGGGCTACCCATCTGCATCTGTCCGATCTGTCTATCTGCAGTAGAAGTGGGGTGGTGGTCCAGGGTGCAGCAGTAGGAGTTGGGGGTTGTGTGGAAGGTGAGAAGGTGTAATGATGATGTCTTCTCAGGGGATGTACATCAAGTCTACGTACGACGGCCTGCACGTCATCACAGGAACCACGGAGAACGTGAGTCCACATCTTTAGAACCGGACCTCAGGATGTTCCTCTGAACTTTCCTCAGACTCTTCCCACAGACACACATCACTCAGAACATAGACAATCATAATATAGAACCTGGAAGAACATGGAACATAATAAAACATCATGTAGAACATGTACTAATCTATATATGTCTCTCTCGCTCTCTCTCTCTCTCTCTCGCTCTCGCTCTCGCTCTCGCTCTCGCTCTCTCTCTCTCTCTCTCTCTCAGTCCCCGGCAGACCAGACTGGACGGATCCATGCGGGTGACGAGGTGGTCCAGGTCAACGGCCAGACCGTGGTGAGTCCATCTTGTCCACCAGGTCTGGTTCCCCTGTGTCTGTAGAAGTCACATGACACCGTTCCATGCTCTGTGATTGGTCAAGGTGGGCTGGCAGCTGATGCACCTGGTGGCCAGTCTAAAGGCCTCACCACGGGGCGTGGTCTTGGTCCTGAAGAAGAGACCTTCAGGGGTCTCCTGTTCCTTCACCCCAGCCCCCCTGAAGAACCTGAGATGGAGACCCCCCCTGGTGCAGGTAGGACCCCTCAGACCCCCCTGGTGCAGGTAGGACCCCTCAGACCCACCCTGGTACAGGTAGAACCCCTCAGACCTCCCTGGTGCAGGTAGGACCCAATAACGTACCTGATAACCGATAATGTAATAAGGGCCAATAACGTAATCATTTAAATGTAATAAATCCATTAACGTAATAGCTTGCCAATAATGTAAATAAGTCTAAAGAGTCATCTGAACGCTTACTACAAGTGTGGAGAACAGACTTACAGGAGAATTTAACAGAGAAGGAATGGGCAGATGCATGTCTCATTGCTCAGACCCAATCCATCAATACAAACTCAAAACTACTGCATTATAAATGGCTAACTAGACTATATATAACTAGCTAAATAGCTAAATTGCATCGCTTTAATCCCAATATACCTGACACTTGCCTCAAATGTAAAGACCAAAAAGGTACCTTATTTCATTGTATCTAAGAATGTCCAGAGATACTTGTATTTTGGAGAAGAGTGCTAGATCTGGCTAGCCAGATCATTGGTGAGGAAGTTCCTCTTGATCCAAAATTATGCATATTAAATCTTTATCCAGAGGGCTTCATTACCACCCAAAAAGTCAAGTCTTGAATATTGGCTGAATATTTGTTTTTTAGAAGCCAAACGATGTATTGCTTGCTCTTGGAAGTCGGACACACCTTGTGTCGCAGCACAATGGTTGAGGGGAATGACCTTTTATGTTGCTTTAGAAAAGATAAGCTACTCAACAAATAACAAACTTGACAAGTTTTGGAAAATGTGGAATATGTTCTATAATTTTCTTGAGAATAATAATATGGATGTAGATGGTTGGATGGATGACAAACAGGACTGAGTTGTCTTTAATTTATGTTAGGTTTACGTATTATTTATTATTATTATATATTTTTTATTATGATGTATATATACATCATTATATATATATATATACTACTACATTATATA
>JAOPJJ010000134.1:6061170-6072852 GCA_027122795.1 Enchelyopus cimbrius
GTGTGTGTGTGTGTGTGTGTGTGTGTGTGTGTGTGTGTGTGTGTGTGTGTGTGTGTGTGTGTGTGTGTGTGTTGAAATAATAGTAATAGTAAGATTCTTATTCCATTCGATGTCTTTGCTATAAGTACGAGCAAAAAAAACAACCTAATACTGCTGCTTCGGGAGTAGCTAGGCTACTTGGAGGTGACTGGGCCAGACGACAAAACTGTCAGGAGATCGTTTTCCCAGTGTTGGGAAGGCAATCAACAGAATAACTGAGTCACAGTAAAAGCAGAAGAAATAAAGCAAAATAGATTTACCGAGAGACCTCGACACGCCGTCGTGCACGCGCACACGAAGTTAAAAAGACATGGGTACCAGGGGGGTAACATCGTGCAGCAGAAGAGATTACTACTTTAACACCAACAAATGATGAAGAGCAAGCGCCTCGAGCATGTAGCATAGATCTTGACGGAAGATGACAGTTGTGCAGATAGAATTGGCTAGATACCGTTTGTATATCCTACGTTGCATTGAGATTAAAAAAAACTAAACCCTGAGTTTTCGTAGAGATTCTGCTAGAACCTGTGTACGTCAAAAGTAAAACAACAATTGTATGACACCGAATTCATTCACTATCATAATTCGTTCCGCATCGTTCTATGCATTCCATATCATCACATATTACTAAGTATGTATATCCACGGATGTGTGATGTCGCCAGGAGGTCGGCGTTCAATGTGTATAACTCTAATCATACTATTGTTCATTTAAGAATTCCGGAGGGCAACAATGTTCCCAATTCTAACAAATAGAAAGGGCAGCAAACTGCTTGCGTGGCTGCTGACTGATTAGCTGAAGCCCGTTCAGCGCCCCGATCCCAGTCGCCAACACACAACGCAAGCTGACCTTCTAACATTTAGAAAACAGCGAACGTGCAAAATCAGATACTTTTAACGTATGTCGTGCTCTGTCTCCGTCCAACACCGAAGAAAAAAAGCCGAGGTTTACACGACTGACTAATGTTTCGCTCCAAGTTCAATGGGAGGCTTCTAGTAATAGAGAACGGTGCACTTACTGAATCTCTTCTTTGACACCGCCGTTAGCATTTCTCTCCTTCGCAAATAACGTCGGTAAGTCCCGTCTTCGGTCTGTGGTTTGAATCCCACTTGTAAAAGGAGTTAAAACGGGTCCACCGAACAAGACTTGGGGCAGATACGGGAGTCCAGAATAGGAGCACGCGGTGCTATCCTGACCAGGCTCGCGCTGAGTTCTACTCGTGGCAGCTCTGCCTCTTGCTGTACCGAGTTAAGCACGTTAGTATCTCTCGAGCTGTCTTTTCTGTCACCTGGATGTAAAACAACTTAATTCGGATGAGTTGTTATTCGTACTCCAGTAACGGAGTTTACAAGTTCCCTGACAAAACGCACCCGCATGTACTCCAGAAGCTGTGGAAGGCAGCAATGGGTTATTTTTCCGTCGCTGTCTCCCCCCACAGTCGCGCAGCCTCTGCCTTGGATCGGCCACTCACAGGTTGGTCACCAGTATTTTCGGGTTCAATCGGCTAGACTCGCTACCGTTTACATTCAACACAGTTCACAATGACCATGGCTAAATATCACACGTTCTGGACGTGTACACAGCAATGATTCATAACAAATAAGTATAATATGTATATGTAGTTTACAGATGGGCACAAACGGAACCTTATATTTGTACTAAATAGGCTGCAGCGCCTTGTGAACTCTTCGCAGTTCCGGCTATTAAATACATATATAGGTTATATTAAAATCCAAATATGCCTATGCGTTTACTTTTGTAGGAACACTCAGAGCTTAATTTGAAGAGTTAAATCTAGTCTACTTTCATTTTTATTTGACGTCTCTAATTTGACAGCTAGCTAATTACCGATAACCACGAGGCTGGAGGAATAGATTGCGGTTGGTTTCGAAGCACAGGGGCTGGGAACACAAGGAGGGCACTGTGTACTGTACAGCTTGGCTGTTAGAGCCTGAGCACTCAAGCGATACACTTGAACGCACAGGGCATGAAAGCTGTGAACCCCGCTAATTATGACCAGCACAATCTTCAGAATTTCAACAACACACCTGCTAGCCTTTTCACCTAACCATCATCCATCGTTAAATGGGCAGAACCCCTGCTGAATACTACCCGTGGTCAGCCAAACGCACCCCATGGCTTTTATAGATGTCCAATAAATGGTCCCTTTACTTAGAGAAGGACCCCCACACCCAAACCCACACAACGATGCCCCAATAGACGTGCACACCATTTGCATAATATGGGACACACACACAGGGGGTTGTTTGTTTTTATGCATAAAAACCTTGGCCGGAGTACATTTATGGGCACAAAAGAGACACCTTTCAGACAATTTGATACACAGCCACGGCTAGTTCACCCAGGAAGTAGACATTGTTTGGGTATCATGACCAACAATATTGTGGTGCCAGACTATGATGTCAGTGCATGGATTCAAGTATCCCATATGTCTATTGTGACCACAACAATAGCAGTTCATCAGCTCAAACATATCTCACATTTTCAGGCCAGCACAAGACCTACGATTGGCAACCTTTTGCTTGCAAAGGTCAAAGAAAATGCCATACGTGTTGTCTTGGACAACTTTAATAGCTCCATTTAATGGCACGAATTGCTTTTGTGTTAAAGTAGGGAAAAAATGCTTTCCGTATTGTTTCAAGTCAATCAGGTAATAGGTACTATTACTATCTGTGTAACTGCTACTATTGAATCATCACTGTTTGACTTTTGTATCCATATACAATTCCCAATTTTTATAGCACACCACCAGTCACCATTTTTCAAAGTGCAAGAACTACTCAGATGAGAACATCCGATAATGAACCCATGAATCATTTTTAGCGTCTTGTCAAATGATCTTGACAAAATACCAACAAAGCTGTTTTATCATTTTACTATCATTTGGTGTTACCTTTATGATAAACTTGTGCACTAATCCTATGCGTCCATAAGATCACAAATCTTACTTAACCTTTCCTTCACTCCAGAAGGATGGTTGAAAGATGAAACACTTAATCTTGTAATTACGTAATGATCAAAAGTCTTCATTAATTCCAGTCTATTCACGATAGACCTGTGTAATAATATCAATAGATTTAATAACTACAACTCAAGAATGAGTCGCATTCTGGGTGTATGAAGCTGAATGTCTTGACCATAACTCATATATTCTGTTCCTAAATTACACACATTTTTCAATTCAACAGATATATTGCAAAAAACTGTATTTGCAGTGATTCTAAGAGCGAAGCCCTCAGTGTTTTTCCTAACAGGATTAAACTAATATTCAATACACAAGGTTGAGAAGACCAACATTGTCAAAGTGAAATACTGCACCAACTGGCAACAGTGGACCTGGGATACACAAATAGATAAGACACATTTTAACGACGTCAAAGTGTTCTAGCCTAGCCTGTATTATTCCCTTTAATTATTCATAAGCAACTGGAACTAAAGGGTCAGCTAATGTAGTGGAAATCCAAAAAGTGGTCTGGGTTTTCGGATCACCCTTCAACCACAATGGCTCAGGCAATAGAGCTTCATCATTCATGGATCCCTTTATCAGCTGTTCTTTCTTATTAATTTTCTTATTTAACTCTATGGGGAAATTACTCAGGAGAAATTACTTGTAAATTAGATTCATGTCTATCTTGAGGCCCTTTGGCATGCACTCGATGGGTTGGAAAGCTGATTCGATACTTTCACACAAATATTTTTGCTGTCTGTGTTCTGTGTTCCATAACACATGCATGGATCTTTTAGAATTGAAGATATCCTATAGGTAAATTCTCCAGAGGAATAGGCTATATGTTCGAAGATCTTCCTGTTACACACTCGGAGAAAATAGGATTCTGTTCAAAAGTGTGCTGAAATTAACGGGTAAACAGAAGATATCTTTAAAAGATGTTATCAGGATTCTAACTAAACTTTTAAACTATTAGAGGATCACAAATGTACATCTACAATTTAAAGCATTCAGTCATGCCTCAGGCTTAAATTAATGCTCTTCATATTTAATTCATCAGCACAGAATTAAGGACCTCTTGAAGGACTTTTGTATAAGCATAACGATTCATATCGGGCAATATTGGAAATGTGATATTTTTTTATAAACTAATGGTTATAGGACATGGAAAGTGTTTGTCTAGTCGTTTTATCTAAGCCTCCACCACATGATGGATAACTGAGTTTACACATGTACAAGGATCCTCTTTACCCTGGTAATGAGCAAGATAGTTACAGATAGCTCCAGCTCAATGTCGAGTCACAGGATTCGATGAGCCAGGACACATTTAATGGAAGCTAATGGCAACAACACACAGCGCATTGTATCATTAACCAAAATGCATTCATACATGTTAATGAATGCAGTCACGGACAGTGGCTCGGCTGGGAGATAGGCCGGTATACCGACTTCCATCGTATTGATTTACAGCAAATTGGCAATAATTAGCCACAGATGTTAAAAGTCCAAATGAAATAGGAAAAGGGGGGAATTTTGCTGAATAAAGTTATTGTGCCCATTGGACTATGAAAGAGAAAAGATGTCTAAAGGCTATAGCTGACAGAGAGCCCTTTGAGCTGTATTCCAAGTATTGATTGGTTCAATTCTGTAAGGCTGCAAAAGAAAACTATTGGTAGAGTCGAGAAGTGGTGTAGAAAGTACTTCAACATTGGAGTCAGCTACAACTATGGCAGATACAACTCATGGTGTGCTTTTAGTATCACTGTAATGGGAATCCCAGTGAAGTCCTAAATGCAGTCTCCGTCGAGGATTTGACCCCAATCATAGCCAAAGGTGGGAGAGACAAACACTTAGAGAAAATCTGAGGTCAGAGATGCAAGCTTGTCAGTAGGAAATTACCACAAGAGACACGGAGGATTTACAACAATCATTTTGTCGTTTAGATGTCATAAAATCTCTCAATCAGCATGCAGCATTTGAACATTCATAAAACTAACGGCAAAATACTAAATATATATTAGATGTTCTTCAAGCGCGTGTGGTATAATGACACATCAAGATGTCTTGTGTTTTGATTGGATGGTACTTCACGTTTGACATCATTCCTTTTCCTTTAACCTCGGATAACCCTTGGCCGGCTCTTCACAACAATCACCTTTTAAAAACTTTAGTTTCACAAGAACAAAGGTTCTGGGGATAATATGATATTTCAAAGACCCCATGGCAGCTCTGCAGACACAAAATTGCATCGTTTTTTAACTCAATGACGGTATCCACAGTGGTATTGTGGTTGTATGGATACATTTATTAGCACATCAATTTCAAAGCTCATTACAGTGTAAAAGCACAAACAATCTCACACTCTTCCGAGCAGCACTATGATCCATTGTCATTGGAGGGGCTCCAGCTTTGTTCAGTTGAGGACCTATTACAGTACTCCCTCCCTCAGCGTTTCATGGTCACCGGCATTTATTTCAATTTAAGATGTTTAATATGCTGGGGTGTGCGGCAGCATAAGTGTTTTATGTCGGATACAACGCAAGGCGTCACACATTGCGATGGTACACTAGAACGAGTCCATCTCGTAAAAAAGTAACTACTGTTCTTTATTTTTTCTTGGAAGAGCTTTGGAGAGACAAGCGATATGGCTTATTCAACGAAGATATGCATAAAGAGAGAGAAGGGCGAGAGAGTGCGAGTGTGGTGGGCTGGAAGGGGATGAAGGACATGTAAGCTCTCAATGAGTTGGCAACACTGAAAAGAGCCCTTGGTTATTGCAAAGGAGGAAAGGAAATCAAAGGCAGAAATTCCGACAGGCGAATGGAAGAAGTGAAACAATCCCATGGTTGGTGTAAAACCTCCACTCGTCCTTTCTTGTAGACACTCGGTGAACGAAAAAGACACGCATTTTGGGTGGAAGTGTTGAGCAGCCGAAGAGGACAAAGAAGGAACAAAATGTTTCTTTAGTTGGAACCGGGAACAGTTGGCAAGAGTGACTGTTATTCACCAGTTGCTGGATTGCGATCCCTTAGAAGTCATCTCACATCCCGCCCAGTCACATCTCATCACATCCTGTTGTGTCACATCCCAACTGTCACATCTCATCAACTCCTGTTGTGTCACATCCCGCCCCTTCAAATCTCTTCACCTCCCATCGTGTCACATCCCATCCATCACATCTCATCATGTACTGTCGTGTCACATCCCGCCCCATCACACATATCACGTTTAATAACAGTACTACCTTTGTCATGGTGTAGTGTTACCCAGGGGTAAACATAGGAATACTATATGCACTCCTGGATAAGTGACAGCTCAGAAATTTATCTTTGCGAAGCCACATTTTAAGTGTGGTTGCCATTTGCCAACTCTATAGGGATTATCTTATATATTCCTTTATAAACCTTAAAACACTCCTGAAGTTCTGGGAACAACTGACAAACACATCAAACTATTATGTTTGCTGTGTAGATTTTTTAGTATAAAACATAATTCTGTTTTTCAACTCATGTGCACTGAAAAGGAAAACAAAACCATCTCCGACAATTATCCTGCACTGGCATCTGTTTGTTTGTGGAAACAAAATTTAACTTACATTTAATTTAATATTGACTTTGTATGCGTTGACTGTTCAGCATCACTTTAAAGTCAGTTTTTGAGAAAAGCATTGCTAAATAAAGGCCTGTAAATGTATGGGTTTTCCCGTCTCATGGCAGATGGATGGCACAAACTGAAATCAAGCCTTTGGGCTCCTTCCTGCCATCGCCATCAGCGGTTCCCCCAGAAGATCTGGTTCCATGTGTCTTCACCCCCCTCCCTTCCCCCAAGCAACGCTGGGGGACTCTGCTATTTCAACAGAGCATAGCCAGCCATCGGACAATCGGATATTAGCTGGTTAATTTTTAATTCCTTGGATGCAAGGGAGAAGCTGCGTTTTCTTCCTCCTTCTTCTCCTTCTTCTTCTTCTCCATGGCTGGAAGGAGCACCAATGTGTGTGGATTAGGTATCATGGGCGGATATCTGGGAGCGCTCCCCTGAGAATATCCTGCAGGTCTCTCCACTGAACGCCATTAAGGGGGTCTTGGAGAGGCAGTGAGCCACTTAAAGACACACTGTCCCACTATTGACCTTTGAGGAGCACAGTGGAGGTGCTCGCTGAGGGGGTATTGAGTGGGTTGCCGAGAGCAGTTCATTAAGCCCGCGGATGGTTGGGAGAAGAAAAGGTGCTGTTGTCGGTGATGTCTGTACTGCAGCCAACCTCCAAGCCAGGCCATGGATTCCTGGTTCCCACCTAAAAGGGTGCCTGGGCCGTGCCCATACACCCACCGACTAAAATCAAATGTCAGTTGAAAAGGGGGTGGTCGATCCATCGAGAGGGTCTTGTCTTTTGTGGGAGTGAAGTGGTCTAACTCCAGCCGGGACACCCCCCCCCCCCCCCCCGACCCCTGCCCAGGAGAACTCTCCTGTGTTTTTTTCTTTTCAAGGCAAGCAGAATGTAATAGGTAATCTCTGTGAGTGCATGTCAAGCAGCGCTATGGACATGCTGGGCATGATGTCGTCTTTGACCGGCTCAAATTATTTCCTTTTTGCTTTCAGATGGCGCTTGGCGGCGATGATTGTTTTTATTGACTCTGATGTTCCATTAGGCGAGGAGCTGTCTGTGGTAAATAGTTACTGACAGCCGCTCACAGAGCAGCCGCTCACAGAGCTATGATGTGGAGCTGAAAGGCCTCACGCTGGGGGTATTAGCCCGGTCGTAGCCATTAGCATCGGGTACCAAAGCGCTGCCACGATGACACTCAGGTGGATGAAATGAAACACGTCCTCCATTTCACCCCCCCCCCCCCCACCTCAGTCTGTCAAAGTCAGGGGCGAGAGACTGCGTGCGATAAGAGGAGACGGCGGTTCGGATTTCAGAGGAGGGTCGGTGAGGGAAAGGAACTGAGATTTAAGGATGCGGGTTGCGGGCGCTGGTTTACTGATTCATGTTGCTCACTGAAGTCACTGGGCCCCTCGGACCTAAGATGCTGAGTTTAATCTCAAAGCTGGAATGTGATGATTATCATAACTGCAGTTTCATCGTGGCTCAACTGCTGAGTTATTTCAGTTAATTAGCTTTTTTTCAATGCAAACACTCCTTAAATAAAAATGAATGGCGGTTTTTACCTTGAAGATTGCATGAATCAATCATGGCGCCCGTAACGCAAGACGGCGCATGATTGGCTTCCATAAAAAAAGAGAACGTGCAGATAAATTGCCGTGAACTCCGAAGAGGTGTCAACAGTTTTTTGGGGGTGGAATGAAAGATGAGAAGGGAGAAACCAGAGGTATAAAGTAAAACTTTGAAGTTCTAAAACGTAAAATGTTCCTCTCCGTGCGCTCCAAGGGAACAAACGAACAGGCGCAGCTGACACTATTTGCTGCTCACTTAGTTATTTATTCTTTTGCTAGCGCCGTGTCATGTCACTTCTTCAGCTGTGTGACGGAATGCTCTATTCGTCGGTACTCACTCCAAAGAGACACCAGAACGTCAAACACTTTTTAGTGGTTGGAGACGGCCTACCACCCCCTCAGCAAGAAAAGACTGGCCAACACTCGTACCAACACATTCGGACATCCCCATCTGCAGTCAGCAAAAACATCACACACACACATGCACACACACACACAGATAAACCCAGACGGGTCTTAGTTCACCCCTAAGGTGCTATTGATGGAGGCTCCACCTGTGCGTAGCATATTCCCAGTGCACGTAGCTGCCAGATAGAGCTCTGCTGTCACGGGGGTGTGATTACGGCCATCCTGCCTCCCCCTCTGCCTCCCCCTCTGCCCTCCCACTCGCCCCCCCCCCCCTCTCCTCCCCTTTTATAATCTCCCTCCTTCCCGGTCCCTTTCTCCACACATCATTACAGTAATACGGTTCGCTCTATTACCCCTTAGCCACCCGTATGTGCCCCCCCCCCAAAGCCACTCACCCCTCTCTCTCTCTCTCCCTCTCTCTCTATCTTTCTTATCCCTCCCCTGGCAGGTCCTTAGAGGGATGATGAGGATGATGATGATGGTGATGGTGATGCTGGCTGGGGAGGGCGAGGTGGTGCTTGGGATGGGGGTACGGGGGAGAGCAGGATTTGGGATGTCCCTGTAGCATGGCAGCTTTAATTTCACGCTTTGTTAATGTCCTGCCCTATACCCCCCCCCCCTCCCTCCATGAGCCTCTGCAACGTCCTGACGCTCATCGGTGCCAAGTTCACCGTTGATGCGCACTCTCCAGAGTTTAGAGCGAGAGACGGAGGCAGCGATAGAGGTGGGAGGGGGTGAGGGTGTTGCATCCCCCTCGCAGCCCTTCCCCCACACCCCCCTTTGGGCTGCGAGGCTCGGAGGAATGCACTCTCTCTCTCTCTCTCTCTCTCTAATACATTTGCGCTTACCTCATCCCCATTTGTTTATGGCCACTCTATGCTGCCACCGTTTGTACCAGACAAACTGTAGCTGTACCACGAAGTGAGCTGATGGTAAGTAAGGGATGATTCAAGAGTTTGTTGGGCTGTTTTCCAAAAACATGATGCACTTTGTGGAGACAGGGGCCCCTGGCCATTTTTTTGAAAAATGAACAGAACAATAATAGATAGCCAATGGCCAGGCAATCATTAAACAATGTTGTTAAAATGGGCAAATGCATCTTCATTTCAAGATAAGATACAACTTTATTAATCCCTGTTACAGAAAATGTGTTTGTTACAGAAGTCCAGCAGCATTGGAAAAACGATTAAATACACTATGTAAAAAATACAAGTACTAATGAAAAACAAAATAGACGCTAAACTACATAATAAATGCTAAACTAAAAGCTAAATGCTACAGTCGAGACAAGACGGACAGAACAAACAACAACAGGGCAGACAAAACAGACACTATAAACACTGTACAATATACAATCCAATATAAATCATAGTGTATTAAGTGTATAAACTGTAAATTATAAAGTGGCTAGGTACCAGGCAAACAAGAGAAATGTAAACATGTAATGTGACCGAGTGATCAATGCTACACACACCTAAACATACATCATCAGGCACTATTGTAGAGCTTAATGGCTGGCGGGATAAAGGAGCGCTCTGTCTTACAACAGGGGGGAATCTGTGGCTGAAGGTGCTCCCCATCTGCCACAGCTCAGCATAGAGGGGATGGCAGGGGTTATCCAGGATGGACTCGAATTTGTCCCTCATCCTCCTCCAACACCACCTCCAGACTGTCCAGTTTTAGTTCCACAACAGAGCAGGCCTTCCTCACCAGCTTGTTGAGTCTGTTGGACTCCCTTGCCCTGATTCCTCCTGCCCAGCACGCCCCAGCAAAGCACAGTGTGCTGGCTACAACAGACTGATAGAACATCTTAGCCTGCCACACATGTCAAAGCACCTGATCCTCCTGAGGAAGAAGAGTCTGCTCTGACTCTTCCAGTAGAGGGCCTCAGTGTTGTCCGTCCAGTTTGTTGTTTATTGTTTATGTGCACAGTTTATTGTTTATGTGCACTCCAAGGAACTTGTATGAGTCCACCGTCTCTATTTCAACCCTTCTGAATGGTGATGGGGTTGGGGACTTCCTGCTCTGGCGGAAGTCCACCACCAGCTCCCTTAGTCTTGGCGATGTTGAGCCAGAGACGGTTCTCCTCGGACCGTCTGACGATGGTAACTACGGAAATGGTGTCCAAGTTAACTAAGGTATTATTGGGTAAATTATTTAGGTCAACCCTACAGACTTCATCCCAACCCCTAAACCAATGCTAATGCTATATATAAAGCGTATCAGGCTTGAACTACTAATGGTTACCAAAATATACCCTTGTTACCCTTATGCCCTGATCCCCCCCCACAGCTCACCAACACATCCTTACTCACTCTCTTGTTGATATACTCTTTTTCTCCCCCCCCACCCCCACCGAACAGCAACCCAGTTCTTTCTGACCGCAGGCCCGCTCTGATGCTGACCTGCCGTTCATCCTCCCTCCCCTTCTCCCCCTTCTGCTCCTCCCCTGCCTGAGCTCCGGCGGCTCTTCTTCGCACTGGCCTCCTCCTCTCCTATCATCTTACTTTTGAATGCTGCAGGGTTTGGCTATTGGGGAGGAGGAATGAGCAAGAGGTAAGCTCGATTCTGAAAAGTAAAGTCCAACAGATCATAATCCCACCCCCCACCCTTCAGACCTTCACCAAAAACACTTGACCCCCCCTCCCCCCACCCCCACCCCTTTCTACGGCAATAGGTCTGCCTTGTTTACCGTAACTCTGATAATGCGCAATGACTGCATGGGCAGAGGGCGTGGACGTAACCTGGTATGGGTTGATAGACAGGTAGGACTTCCAATCATGTCGATCGGGCCGAAGGAAATGATTGGATGGGCTCGTTACAGGCCTACGGCAGCGACTGACTTTCTTTTTATGTCAGGACATTTAATTGATTGATTGCTGTCGTAATGTAAAGATGATGAAAACGGTTCTTTAATAAATGTCATACCCTAGCTTTTGCACTGATTTTGGTTGCGCCTCTGCAACTCCTCCATGTCCAACATCTCCACTCAGATACTCGAAGGAATGCACTGCTCCGGGAACTCACTAACTCTCTCTCTCTCTGTCTCTCTCTCTCTCTCTCTCTCTCTCTCTCTCTCTCTCTCTCGCTCTCGC
>JAOPJJ010000134.1:6380763-6391051 GCA_027122795.1 Enchelyopus cimbrius
TTCAGGTCAGGTACTCGGGCTAAACCGTTGTCGCGGTCGTCCCCCCCCCGCCCCCCATGCACGTCCCCCGACTCCTCGCCCCCCCCCCCCCCGTGGGGCGAGTAACCGAGACACAGCGTCTGTGCCTCCGCAAGCTCCTGCATTGCACTTAGCGTCCGGAGCACTGAGCGCGGAGCTGTCCAGGTGCTGAAACACACAGTCCTCAGCACTCAAGCCTGCTGAGGCGGCTTTAGCTCCCCTTTCAGATTGATTCTTTTTCATTCCCTTAATATTACAAAGTATTGATAAAAACCAAACGAGAATAAAAAAACAGCTGCGGGGGAGTTGAGGGGGCGAGTGTTTATAGGCCCAGGGTTTTTTTTCCACAGCCGGTTTGTTTGTTTTTCCAGCACCGACCCGCCAGACACCGGGCGGCCTGCCGCTCCGCACTCGCACCGCGCTGTGTTTTATTGATCGGGCTAACTTGGCTGCCAATAGCTCATGAGCCATGCTCAATAGGAGTGGGGGCCCGAGCCTCGTGGACGACTGCAACCCCTCTCCTGGCCCAAAAACCACCTGTTTCATATGAGCCGAGGGTGGGATGGATTGGCATGCCGAGACACGCCCGGCCTGGCACACGCACCTGTCCGCCTGTCGGTGTGACTGTCCGTCTGACAGCCAAGTGGCTTTGGCTTGCTCTCTTTCTCTCTCTCTCTGGTCTCTTTCTGTCGGTCTTTCTTCTCTCTGTAGCTTTGTCTCTCTGAATTTTGTCCAGCAAGCAACCCCTTCTTTCTCCCTCTCTCACTCTGACTATCTTTCTCTCTCTACATATATATATACATATATAATTCTGTCTGTCTCTATATGTGTGTAGATATATAAAGATATAATATATATATAGAAAGAGAGAGAAAGCGAGAGAGAGAGACACAGAGAAAGAGAGAGAGAAAGCGTGAGAGAGAGGGGGAGAGAGCGAGAGCCAGAGGTAGTAACCTTTGAGTGCCCTCAATAGTAGCTGGTAGGTATAGTACTCTCCGTAAGCACTACTGAAACCGAGAAAGGTGTGGGAAAAAGGAATCCATGCAATTAATGTCCGGGAGCTGAACTTTGAACCCTGGTCGGTCGAGGGCTATGAGAATCCCATTATCCGACTTACTAGCACAAAGCCTGGTTGTATCAGCTTGGAGGGGAATAGCCCCTTCTCCAAGATAAAACTGTCGAAGGGGAAAGGTCCACCAGTATATGTTACATAGCTGCTCTCATGAATAATTGACAATTGATGGGAGGGGGATGTAAAAATGCAGTGAACATGTCGCTTACATTCTTAGGTGTGGAATGGTACAGTAGTTACGTATGCTGACAGGGACATCAGCTATATCCATTTTTACCTGCTGTTGTTACAAAAGCTGTGACACTTGCCTTGCTATTTCGGACCTAGATTTCAGCATGGTACACGTGGAGTAATTTAGAACTTAAAATAGAATCAAAATTGTTAACTGCAATTAGTTACCTAATGTATTATTTATGCGTCATATTTTGCGCAGGGGCGAGGCACACCTTGACTTTATTGACCTGCTGCGCAACAGGTCCGAATCACTGCATTACCAACTCATTGTAGTCTACTTGAAATTGATTTATATAGGGGGGAAAGTAAAATGGTTCGAAGAACTTTTGAAATAGACCCAGATTAAATATTAAATAGATCAAGATGAACAGCTTTGAATAACAAATGATGGCTAAACGCTCAGACAGTACGTCGAAAGTAGGCTACTTCAAGAGTACATTTCAGAAAGAACATATATTTCCTGTATTGCAACTAAAGCGTGTAATAGCCTATGCACCAATGCTCACAAAATGCACTTCATGGAACGGAAAAAATAGCGCGTTGAGCAAAGCTTAGTGTGGTTACACTAAGTTAACCGCGATGATCGCAACAAAAGGAAAACATTTAAGATAGGATATTTAAGAATAAAAGGTCGATACTGACACCTTAAATATGCTCGGGCAACAACGGAACCGTGCAACAAGTTTATCATAACAGCCACGAGCTGCCACATGCCTCTTCCGCATAAAGCCAAGAAAAACAAAAAACAGTTTATTTCAGTTAACCTAAATGTTGTCGTCGCAACTTATAACAAATAAACTTTAAAGTAACATAATTAGCTTGTTATATGAGCTAGGTGTATTCGTCCGACTCCAAAGCATTACTTACGACTAGGTTTGGGCGCGAAGCATTTATTTTCCTTCACGAGCGCCGCCGAAAAGCGATAGATGTCCAAAGCGCGGGATTCTCTCAACCAAACATCGCTGCTCTGCGCGAGGAACACGTCGGAATGCCGAGGAAGAGACTTTAAGTAGCCGTCAAGAGTCCGTACTCTCAGCATACGTGAGAGTCAATCAACATGGATAAGGTATAGCTTTGGAAGGGTGTCCCAGGAAGGTGTAGTTGTTGTTGCCGCACAAAAAAACAACCGGGGATGATTACCGCTAGCTGTAGCCTACCTGTATTTCAGCCCCCGGTTTGAGTTGTGAAATGGAGAGGAGAGATAAGCGATCTTCCTTTAACACTATGCACATTTACACACTAGCCCTCCGCGGGGTCCTAGAGCCTCATAATTAAACCCGAGTTTCTTAGCTTCTCAATTTGAACACTATTTACATAGGCTATATATTTTGTGTTTACTATTTCCACGTTGTCAATTATAAAGGCTGATTTTGAATAGTGAGAGGATTTTACGCAGAATCTACACTCCTATAGCCGTGCGTCCTTGCGGAACAAACAAGCGCAATAGATGTGGGGCTTCTTCTTCTTCCTACAACGGGTTGGATACCATATTGTTGTTGTTGTTGTTGTTGTTTTAAAGCATGTAAAATACATTTAATTTGGTTGTATGATAACAGATATGCAAGGCACTAGAACACAACCAAAATCACCAAGCGCTTTAAATCCAACCTTACCTTAGCGTCAGTAAATCCGAAGAAGCGTGCGTAAATGCAAAAGAAAACTCCTTAATGGAAGCCCGGTGTTGATGGTCCATTTGGAGACTCTCGCACGCGGAGCGTTACTGCTGGCGCGTTCACACTGATCCAGGAGTGAGGAGTCACTGATGTCACACGCGCGACTACAGGGTGCCAATCCGCGTGGCAAACAAATGTCGTGACGGGTCGTTTTGAACGAGCACTTTAATTTTGGTTTAATGCCAACTCATGAAGATTGCATGTAAAGAGCTGCCGCACCCAACTGAACGTTATCAGAGAAATTGGATGGCATTTATTCTTTGAAAGTGCATATTTTGAGGTGGTACTTGTTATTTAACAATATGAATGCAGGCCCAATTCATCAACAGTATTTAGTGAAATGTTTTCATATGGGACAAGGCGGGAATCTACAATCTTTCCAAATCTATTTTAAAACATTTTGACCATTTTATTACTGGTTTGGTCGGTAACAAATTACACTGACATCCCATGAGGTCTTCCATTAGTATCCACTTAAAAAAATACATTATAACACTGAATTGGATGCACATTAGAAATCAGCTTTGAATCATTTCTTTCTGTTGTCCCTCAATATCTTTAGCCCTCATACACATCATCCTTTTGCCTTCCTTACTTTCACCCCTTCTTCCTCCCCAGTTGCACCCTGCCTTTACCGTAACAAGTAACGTGTAACAAGTAACGTTTAACACACCCTCCCCCTTCTCCTTCTCCTCCCTCCTATTTGTTTTGAACGGTCGACAGATGCGCAACTCAGGCCTTGCCGAAATATGACCTCAAACAGATGAACACTTGTATTGATCACATGCCAATTAATATGCAGTTAAACACCCATAACCCCATTAAAGTTTTACAGCGTCATTTCCATTCTAATAAAGCCAGCTTTGGGCCGACGGCTGGACAGGAATGACAACCAGTGTCGCTCTCCTTCCTATTCCGCGGAGGCGAGCCTCTCCGGGTGTTCAGACGCTGCTTCCAGCCTGCGCACGGCTCTTGACATTTCCATTAAATCACGGTGGGGGGGGGGGGGGGGACTTGGCCTGCGGACACGCCACACAGGCACCGCCGGATTAGGAAGAAATAATGTACACGCAAGATGGACGGGTGGGGACAGACAGTGCAGGCAGGCAGACAGGCAAGACGGATAGACAGGTGGAAAAGGGCATAGGAACAGGGCTGATAGATAGATGGCAAGGAGGATTGGATATACAGGCAGTAAGACACGGACTTGGTAGATATATGGACAGATAGGCAGTAAGACAAACAGGCAGGCAGATTAGGACAATGAGACAATGTAGATATATGGACAGGCAGATAGACAGGCAATAAGACAATCAGACGGGTAGATTTATGAACAGACAGGCAGATAGATGGACAGGCAGTAAGACAAACAGACACAGTAGATATATGGACAGAGAGACATACAGATGGATGGACAGGTGGAAAGGGCATAGTAACAGGGCTGATAGATGGCAAGGAGGATTGGATATACAGGCAGTAAGTCAGGCGATATATGGACAGACAGACAGTAAGGCAAACAGACACAGTAGACACATGGACATACAGGGAGGCAGATGGATAGACATGCATTAGGACAATCAGACACGGTAGATGGGTAGATATGGAAACACTGACAGATAGACAGGCAGTAAGACAACAGACACGGTAGACACATGGACATACAGGCAGGCAGTAAGACAAACAGACACTACATGGTCAGACAGGCAGATAGATAGACAGGCAGTAAGACAGACACAGCAGATGTATGATCAGAGAGACAGGCAGATAGATAGACAGGCAGTAAGACAAATAGACAGCAGATATATGATCAGATAGGCAGATAGACAGGCAGCAAGACATACAGAAAGGTCAGATAGACATACAGACAGGCAGCTAGGTGTTCAGGCAGTAATACAATGATATATATACAGAGACACAGACCAGCATGGTATATATTGTACATATAGACATGCAGGCAGGCAGACAGACAGGAAAGCAAACAGATAGGCACAGAAAGATAGAGGACAGATTGGCACAGAGATTGATTGTGAAGCCATATGTAACCTAAATATCAATATGTTTCGAGCAAGCAGTTTGAGATCAATAATGCAATTATGTTAGTGTTTGATGACTCGATCAAGAGGAAACTTTTCAAATAATGTTGATAATGGATTATTTCTTTTCTTCTTATGTATGGTGATTAGTAAAGCCGGAACTAAATGCTGCAAATAAATAGTTTCTCTATTTTCTCTATTTTCTGGTCATGACAAACAGTACTTTGTTTAGGCTGCTTGCAATCGTAGGACTTCTCCTGGAGTCTGACCACAGGTATATGCATCATCTACGACATGTTAGACCAAGTAACGATCATCAAATTACAAACATAATCATTCAAACTAATAAATCAATTCAGACCACTGTACCTTTTTTATCCATATTTCTATGTGTTTGGATGAAGGCGATGTGGCTCCCTACGTCTGTAAACAGCTTCAAAGTGGCTGAGCGGGAGACGTGCGGACGAGGGCCCCTGCGCTCTGGCCCTCTCAGGCGGGGCCAGGGCTCACATGGGGCCGCTGCAATGAATCAACAATGCCTGCTAGGCTGCCCCTCGGTGGGCCGAGCGTTCCTGACCACAGGTGTTGTTATTTTTTCATTAAAGATGTACTGTTTATAAGTATACTGTATATATATATCTAACCCATTATCTCCATACCACTCTGTCTCTCTCTATGTCTCTCTCTCCCTCTCTCACCCTGGGTAACACCAAGGCACTGGGACAGACAGGGACAGAGGTCTGGTTGTTTGATTATTATCCCTGCAGGTCTAGTGAGTGTTTCACTCCAAAGTGGTGTCCACCTGCAATAGCTTTAATCATGTGCTGTAGCCGTCGCTAGCATCCAGAACTGGACAAGGACGCCATTCTCTCCATGCGCGTGTGTGTGTGTGTGTGTGATTGACACACACGCAAACATACATAGATACACATAAACAAAACAAAAAATAAGGAGAATTACACAGTGTGCGTATAATGGTGTATGATTGTGTGTCTGCATGGATGTGTGTCTGTTTGTTGTGTGTGCACGGACGAGAGTGCATGCAAGTGTGTGTGCGTGCACAGTTCATGTGCGTGTCATGCCAGTGTGTGTGTGTGTCTGCGAGAGGATAACAGCTCGGGAAAGAAAGCATCCCGTCTCAGACGTCGCCCGAAGGCCCTCCGCTCTGCGTCTCAGACCGCGGTTGTTTTGATTCCACTCACCCTCCCTTCCAGGCGTAGCCTTTCATGAGGTCATCTCTATCTGCCTAATAGACACTCAATCTGTATTTATTCGGCTCTGCCTCCAGAGGCGGTCCCAGCATATATACCTCGCTATTTAATTCAATTCGTTTAAAGGACTGCTCCACGGGCATATATGCTGTAATTAATGCATGCAATTAGGGACAACATAAATATTTGATGGCTTCCTGCCATTCCCTGTGGATCCGGAAAGTTTTCTGTATTCGAATGAATCAGGCTTTTTCCTTTTTTTCAACAATGTTTTGATGCTTTTTTACACTCGTAAACATCTTGAAATACTTTTTTTTCCCCGTCACGGTGGCTTGTCCTTGCAATGAACATGGTAAACATGACTCCGGTGTTTTCTGTTATTTACGGTTGTTTATTTTCCAACAAGGTCACCTATAGGCTACCAATAGTTTAAAAGCAAAAAAATCCTATATTCAGCTGCAAGTTGAGGTCTTTTCCTGTGATGGTAAAACTCGTCTTGTAAATAGTGAGCGGGAGCCAGGGTGAATTCAGAGTGGGCTCATCATATGTAGCACACATTAAAGGGAGTGCAAACACAGAGATGAGGTGCAACTTTTTTCTCGGGGAACGTGGCGCGGCTATACTGCAGCAAGGTGCAACAGCTTGAAGTCGGCAGTAAACAGAGGCACCGACAGCCGATGAAACGGAGAGAAAGACTGACAGAGGGCTTAGTTTTTTATGCATAGGTGGGATTTTATGTTATGTGTTTGTGCGTGTGTGTATGTGGTTTGGGGGTGGCTTGTGTATGTTTGAGGTGGTGGATGACTGTATTTATATATATATTTATGTATGTGTGTGTGTGTGTGTGTGTGTCAGTGTGGGTGTACCTTTTTCTCTTAATGCACCCCAATGGAGAGCAAAAACACACAATAGAGGCATGACAACAAATACTACATCTTCAAAATGGGGCATGTTCAAAAGCGAACCATTCAACCCACAGAATGGTGTGTCAATGTCTGCCCGTTCAGCCGCCACTGCCCTCCTAACCACCCCTTAAAGGAGGGCTTTTGTGCTCCTTCTCAAGGTTCTTTGATACTTAAGGGAGTTTCCCTTGCCTTTCAGTGGGCTTAGGGTCAGGGAGTATCATGTTATGTTGCCTTTCGCCGATTGAAACTGTTACTATTATTAAAGGCTATACAAATGTGTGTTGGTGAGGCTGTGTTGGTGGTCTGCCACGACCACAGATTCATTGTTGACATTACGCTCCGTCATACAAAAGAGAGGTGAGCACTTAATGCGAGTGCTCTTCTGCATTCCGATCACTTAAAAACACCTCCACTTACTTTCCTCAGACTTCTGAATTATCCCGCTTCATGTAGTCCCCATCCTTGCTCCGAACTACATCCAAGCCAGTTTGTACGTAATTTATCGGTGTTGGACAAAAGAATATACAGATATGGGAGCTCATTTGTAAAATAACGGATGTCATTGTCTTCTTAACAATATTTTACCGTTAACAATAACAATATATATAATAACAATATAATATAACAATTATATATTGTTAACAACAATTAAGTTGTTAACAGTAACAACGTAACAATATTTTACCGTTTTTACACCACATTATTGGGTCTAAAGAAAACTTGGCTGATTGGCCAACATGGCCATGTCAACATAGACTGTATCAACCTGACCTGTGGTTTTAGCAAACCAGGCAACTACAACTGCAGGTTTTGGTACACTTTAACTCCAACGCATAAAGATTAATAGGTTTGTTCACCCCCTCGAATAAGATCAATTTCCATGTTAACTTGTTTTTCCAGGCTAGAGAGCATTGCAACAGACTCCAACAGCATGTATACAGTCTTCTGTCTCAAATCGTCTCTGTAAATATGAATATAATACTTGTTGGCATACAGTACATGCTCAGTATGATCACTGATTTATTTTCCTCAATCTGTGAATGTAAACCGTTCTTCCTCCCTTCTGCACATGGATGCCAAAGGAGGAACGGTCGTCTATATATGTGCACGTGCCAAAACCACCTCCTCGTCTGACAGGAGGTGTGGACCAATATTGCAATATCACAATATTACAGCCTCACCCAGTCACTCCTGAGCAACGCTATGTCGAGCATCATGGCTGTATTCTAGTTTTTTTACGTTGTTTATTTATCTTTTATCCATCCAAGCTTGGCTGAGTAATAATAACCTCAACTTTGAATTTATGAATAAATCCCAAATTCCCAAGGGCGATAATAGTGTTCGGAATCACAGTGGCTCATAAAAGCTCAATCCATTGTGCATGAAAGCCTATTCGGTCTAATAAACCTCATGGTGTTTTGGTATTAGAACGGATGTGCAGTGGGGTTACGCGTCTTCCTTTTGACGGATGTTATATTAAGTAAGGTACGGATGTATTGATATCACTACCATGGGGAAACAGCCGCAACATTAAATTGTCCGCTTCCACATAAGCTTCCAAAATCATAAATACTCATATTACTAATACTAATATAATGTTGGGAAAGCAAAGCACACCTCCAACAGCAGAGCTCCCCGCCCACGCATACACAATAGTACCATACAGCACAGTGTAAGGCTAGGGCCCGTTCTGTTTCCCAGATAATTGACACACACCCAGTATCAGGCGCGTAGATTACGGGGGGGGACGGTGGGGACGCGTACCCACCAGATTTTGTCATGAGTCATTTTGCACCCAAAGTTGGCAACCCTGGGTTATTTAAACACAAAATCGCGTATGGGCTGTGGGCTGAAATTGTTGAAAAAGTCCAAGGCCGATTTGTGGCCCCAGTCCGACCCTGCCGGCACTTCTGAAAATGCGCTTCCGAATGAGTCTCTGTCCCCAGCACATCTCAAACCATACCTATGCCCATGGCCAGTATAACGATTAGGGTCCCATTGCCCCTCGTTACAATCTTCCTCTTCTCTATTTGTCACGAGATGTACCCATGCTTTGCACTATGAATCATCCGTTGACCTTAAACCTTAACAACAATGGGATGGTAGTTTATTTAAGAAGTCTTTTTTTGTCATATTTGTCAAAACATCTTTACCAATGGTAATACAAATTTCTGGTAACTGTGGGTGTGGCAGGCCTCCAATATGCCAGCCCACTCATATATTCCAGTCTGATTTACATACCTAGGCACCCGCTCTCCCTACACTCATTGAATTTGACCACAGTCTTCCACCAGGCGAGGCAGACCTGCTGCTGATTCAAACAAGCTTCCAGTGTGTTTATAGCGAGTGGCCTTGGAGGGATGCCTGAGGGATTGTTGATTTTAAATATTTTTGCGGCTGGATACTTAAAAAATCCATCTTATCGCCAACCCAAATTGCCAACAGTAGCTTTGACTGTCTTTCACGGTAGATAAGATAGGGCAAATGTTATGTGATTAATGTGTTAGTTAAAATGTGTGGGTTTCATTTTGGTTCTATGGTATCCTACTCAACATGCGGGGGAAGCGATTTGAGATAATTGAGAACCTGGACTACATGATCACCGGTCCTTCAATAGACTGGTATTAAAGAAGTCTGCGTGGCCAGCCTGAAAACCACAGTAACCTGGCAGCGTGCCCGGCCTCAGCCGCCCCTGAATCTGAATAGACAGCTTTCAGAGCAAATTGATTACCGTACTAAACAGGTGCCAAAAACTTGTGAAGTCTGTGTGATATGTTGTGTTTGTGTGTGTGTGTGTGTGTGTGTGTGTGCGTGTGTGTGTGGGGGGGGAGACGGACAACAGGCACCATGGGAACAGGGACAAAAACATCCACAGATTCAGAAGAGGTGGTGGTGGTTGTCCCTGTGTGAAGCACAGCCTCTCTGGGAGCGCCGTTCTACATTTCAACCGCATGATGATGGACGACACCAGTCAGCTTCCACCCTTAACAACCAATCAGCACGTCGGCAACTTCTGTCCCCACCTTCTCTCCTGTGTGTGTGTGTGTGTGTGTGGGGGGGGGGGGGGGCCTTCTCATTTTATTTTCCTCAAATTTTTGTGGAAATCGGATGGTTTCAAATGCGAGCGCGTGATTAGAAGTGC
>JAOPJJ010000134.1:6452073-6474121 GCA_027122795.1 Enchelyopus cimbrius
CCACAACAATCCCCACCCCCACCAAAATCCTCGTTCCGCCTCCATCCACCTCGCCCGTCGTCCCGCGGCCGCCCCCCGCCGGGGGGGGGGGGGGGGCCGGCGAGAGAGGAGAGTGCTTATGCGTACGTATATATTCTTTCCCTGTAGCTAAAAAAGCTAAAACGGCAGTGGTGCTGGTGTGTACGGCGTGTCAGCCGGATCATCAGGAAATTGGGTCGTCAGCTAGCTGTCAAGGTGCATTGACCCAACCGCGGCCGGTGGCGCTGGCCAGCTGCCGTTTGACGCGTCAGTCTCCCAGCCAGGGAAGCCAATCAATCGTCACCGACAATGGAAGCAATCCCTTTTATTTGCTGAGAGAGAGGGGGAGACAGACGGACAGAGAGACACAGATACGGAGACAGAGAATTGCTGAGAGAGAGAGAGAGCAAGAGAGACACAGATGAAAAGAATGAGAGAAGTTGGTCGTTTGTTGAGAGGCTGGTTTGCTGAGCCCTAGTGTGTCGAGCTCTCATGAGAACATCTGTGTCATCATCGTCACCATTGCCGTCGCCATCATGACCGTGGCCTCCAGCTTGTTTACCCTGATCCTCTTCCTCATGTCCACGCGCTTCGTTGTTTCTTCATCATCTCCCCCACCTGACGTGCGGTGTCCGCCCTCTCTGTGAGAAGCTAGAGCAGGACGTGATGAGCTTCCCCTTCCGATATTAAAAACCCCAGAAGGAGGACTGCACTGCCACTACAGTAGGGTCTGTGATTTACAGCCGATTTGACAAGGCTCCCTGTGATAGTGCCTTAAGCGGTACACCTGAAGGTGAGTGATGGAGCAATTCATTTACATCCCGCTTCTCATTTTCCTCAACATTCCCAGAGAGGAGTCTTCCAGCGCAGAGGCGACAGGGCAGCGCTGGTCTTAAATCCAGCTTCCAGGCCTTTCTGATGGAGACCGGCGGAATCTAGTTTGATCTACGCAGGACCCGACTCTTCTATGTGGAATTCAGCCTGGAATAAATCCATGCCATGGATGTGTGCAGGTGACCTTAGACGTGTGTGTGTGTGTGTGTGTTTGTGTGTGACCCTGTATGATTTTAAGACATTAAGACTGTATGGTCTTAGTCTGACCGTTGGGACTAACAGTCAAACAACATGTATGAAATGGAAAAACCTAATTGCGCGCCACCTTACAACAAAGGCTAACGCAGGTTTCCGTGGCAACCTTGGGCTATCAGGGCTTCCACATCACACCTCCGCCCTGCTGGCCGGGCGGCCATGAAAACCAGGTCGGTGGCGGTGAGGGAGGTCAAGCAGGTCGGCTGAGACTGGTCTGGGTGCAGCCGGGGAGAACAGCTTCATGTTTTCAGAGTCTGGGGTCTGACTGAAAGACCAGGTATTTGTGACACACACACACACACACACACACGCAAGTGCGGGCACTCACTCACACACAAACACACACAGATGCACGTGCGGGCACTCGCACACAAACACACACACACAGTCACCCCAAAAAATGCAAGACACACAAACACTCTCCCTCGTCAACGGACAGCTTGGATATGTCAGCTTTCTGGGACACAGTAGCTAGGCTCCCCAGGGAGAACGGAGCAGAGAGAGAGAGAGCGAGGGGGAGAGAGAGAGAGACCTTATATAAAAAAACACTTTGTTCACCTTGGAGAGACCAGTTGCCACTTGCTGTTGTTCTCCACAATGCACTCAAAATAAAAATCCAGGAAATAGACGGCCACTCTGTGATTTTGATGTGTTTCCGTCGTAGTTCCTAGATGGGCCGTAGCATTGTTGCATTGTTTCATTAAATGTGATGTAGGATGGGGGGGGGGTAGATCAGGATACAATAGATTTAGATTCCAATCCATTCTCAGCACAAACACACAACAATATAGCAATATCAATTGAAAATGAATGGAAAAGATCACCGTCTTAGTAAACACACACAGTAAAAGAAAAGAGAAAAGTAATATAAAAAAAACCAAAAAAATAATCTCAAGTGCTGGAGTTGAAGATGACAAAAAATAGAACATTTTCTATCCCTCGAATGGCTCTCGTTTTTAATATAACAGTACTATATCTTCAGCCACAGTCAAAATGCATTTGACGTATTTCAAGCAACACACAACGCAACAAGGAAAAATATGCATGAACCCATGAATTCCCAATCTGACCGCAATCTTATTATTAATGCAAAATACCAGTAATTTGTTATTCAACATTAGAATAAATGTAATATAAACTTTGCATGCAGCTGAACTTCGCCACGGATACAAGGAATATGAAACGTCAAATTCATTGCCTGTAATCTGTCTGTTGAGAACAACCTCGTTCGTGGCAGTAGTATTTGACAATCCTACATCATGAAATCCGTTAAAGCATGTCATTTGCCTGGGATTTCTTTGGCGGGAGTAATTAGGAAGGGACTGAGTTTGCAGCCTTGAGGGGCTCCACTGCTCAGGGTCTGTTTAGAGGACTAACCCTAACCTGTCAGAAGTCCAGGATCCAGTTGCAAAAGGAAGAGTTTAGATGCAAGATCCTGAGCTTGAGAATGAGGGAAGCTAGCAAAATAAGAGTTAAAGACTGAGCTTTAGTCTTAACCCCCACCCTCATGTATGCGTTTCCCTCATCCCGGTGGGTGAAGGTGGTGGGCTTCAAACACTTGGGGCGGTACGCTAATTAGAGGCGGTGCAAGTTGTTGATAGATACTTTATGATAGTGTAGGTCAACACGTCCTCCGAAAAAGCAATACAATTGGCACACACACACACACACACACACACATACACACAAGCATTCTCTCCATTGGATTCTATAACAAGGACCCCAACCCAACACTCCCCTCAATCAAACAGTTGACTCCAAGAACAGAATTCATCTGTTCTCCGACTGACTTCCCCGTCATCAATTATTCACCTGCACTCACGCCACTACAACAACAGAACGTCGATCGTCAATAACTTCATAGCCACATCCCCTACCTACAAGACATCACTCCCGACATGCTTACTACACAACCAGACAACATGCATTGGAAACCAAGCACATTTGACAATCAGCAATATTAATAGGGCCCACTCAAACAGTCTCAATCGTTCCCACAACACTCATCATTACTCAAAGCACTGGCTGCATTACCCCGAAAATGTCTCACCCTTATCCCCCCCTTCCCACAGTAGACCGTGGACAGCTACAAAGTGAATAGTCCAAGGACCATAGATGGCTGAAATCACCATAACTTTTACACAGCACCACCTTAACCCTATTCATACACCCGTCCCATTGGGAACCATGGCCAACACACTTTCACCCAACATCAATAGACACCGCCAGACCGGCCACATCTCACTCCACCACCTACAACCACAGACACTCAGGTAACATCACACCAGACAGGCCAGTTTAAACCCCACCCAGACCAACATAATCAAACCAGCCATTTACGTTTTCACGATTGTAATACCAGACACCATACCAGACTCGTCAGTACCTGTTTAAAGCCAACCGTCGCCATAGCCCACTATCAACATTCAACCCCACTGAGGTTTCCCTCAGTAGACCAAAGAAGACGATTACCAGGGTACTTAAGGGGTTTGTTGGTAGGAGTCAGACTGTACAGGGTCTGGGGTTGTGTGATCCTAATAGAAAGTTGTGTTATTTTGCCTAGATATGATTCTTGGTGTGGAGGTGTGTAATTATGTGTAAGGGTTTGAGCAGTCTGTCAGTGGCTCAGTAGCCGTCTACTGAGGTTCCCCTCAGTAGACCCATAGTGGAGATTGCAATAGCACCACACTTAACATCTTGCAATACATAGAACATCCACCAAACCAAACCAAACGAGTCTTAACAAATCAGAACCATAGGTGTACATGCACACCTCATTACAATGGACATAAAGGGCCTGTACACCAAAAAAGACACTCGGCTATAAATCCATCCACTGCAATGCACTGACCTGGCTCAGCAATGACCTGGACCCTCTCAGACCAGACCCCCAAATACTAGAATTACTCAACATCTGCCCCACCAGCAATAATGTTTGGCCTTACATGCAAGGCATGCAATGACAACATGAGGGAGAAGGATAGCACCAGCATACCTGCAGTTAAAGGTACACATGTTCAGGGTTTGATATTTGTATGGTTTGTCATTAGATAAGGCTACTTAGTGATTCTCCAATTTTACTCAGATTGGTTCACTGATTCAAAATGACTGTCTAGATATGTATAATTTTGCAACATTTATACTAAATCCAAACCATTATATAAAAAAAATTACAATTGCACCGCTTTGATAATCCTGCTTTTGTCACTATTAATGAATCAGGAACTCTGTCTCAATACTGGCCCCTTTGACCGGTAAGTGAACTGCAGCTCACTTGGGCTTGTTCAATCAACCCCCTGGAGTGCAAGCTCCGTTGGTTCCGTCTGTCTTTCCTCTTTTCCTTTTTATGACAAAACCGGCCTGGTTTATTACAAAACAATACTTTCCATCGAAAAATTAGACGCCAGTAGGAGCTAACTTTGCTGTTCCAGATTAAACAGAATTCCCTCCAGGAATCAAAGAAGCAACATGAGAGCCTTGAAGCTCTATGAAAATGTCTTTCACAGTAGGAGACTTGGACAAGGAGAAAGACAGAGTACAGAGACGAATAGTCCGCCCGTGTGTAACTTTCTGATAATGTTACAGTATTGGATCACAGAACTATATGCAATACGTGTCCTGGTTGTCTAGAAATGCTTCCAGCTACTCTGTGAGATGCTGAGAACGAGAGAAGCACAGCCTGTCCCTGAGGTCCACAGTGTGAGTTACAGTGACAGGATTAAATCATGTGGTGCAATCTGGAACACCTCTTCCTGAAGAAGAGTGGTAGCTGGAGCTATTCCTTGAAAAGGAGGCTCATGGTGGGACCGCTATGGAGAAGGAAATCATGGCTAAGGATGGTATTCCTCAACAAAGCAAACCACGTTAAGACTCCATACATGAATCTGAACAAGAACCGGAATTTTGTCACAACCTACAGGAGTGAGGTAATCAATCTCATTTGAGTCTTTTGACTCGCAATATAGACAAAGAAGTAATAGCAAGTGTAGAATCCTGGGGCCATATTCACAAAGCATTTTATCTTACCGCTAGGAGTGCTCCTAACTCGCGCTAAAACAGTTTTTTCTTAAAAGTTATTCACAAAGCCGCTGAGACCTACTCATACTAAGGATGAATCACAAAGAGTGAACTAAGAGTGACGCGCCGTTGCTATGCATTACATCGATTCTCGTGCACGACTTTAGAAGCGGTCAGTACGGTGATTGGTTGTACAGAGCACGCGGTCTCGGTGAAACTCATCCTAGGCTAGTGTAACATGGTTAATAATGCTTCCACTGGCCATTGCACCAGAAATGTATATGTGTATGGGGAAATTGTGTTCTGTCACTTTAAGTGATTAAGCTTGTTCTTATAATGGGAATGACGCGCTTTTTGCTCTTCCCAGTTTATCTTGCCTGCGCAAGAGGTAGGTCAGGAGTATATGCGCACTGTAGATTATTTTAATAATAATGGTTTTCTTGGTTTCAAAAATGTTTTATATCAATGTATATGTACCTAGGGATACTGATAGACTTTTGTATGATCAGAGATTTGCAAATTCATTGTATTTATTTTGATAATGACATGTTGGCTGCGTAGTAGGCTAGGTTAGCTAACTACTAGGTAAGATGTACTGTATATGCTAACATAAGCGTTTCTATATTTCTAGCTGCAGCATTGCCAATCATTATTCAAGACCGTTGAATGATTGCATTATTTTGTCTATTACCAGAATAAAAATACTTGACTGGGAATCCTCGTGTATGGTGCTTAACTACACAACGCAAGATCACACCTGTTACACTAGGATGAGTAGGTCTTACTGAGTTAGGAGTCCTCCTGAGGACTTTTAAGCTCTCCTAGACTTAGGTGCTATTTTTAGGACTAAAATACTTTGTGAATTGCTCTTAGTGAAAACAATTAGGAGTCCTAAATGTAAGACTGACACGCCCATCATTTTTAGGAGTTTCTCCTAAATTCGCCAGTTAGGAGCTACTTTTAGCCCTAAGATCCTTTGTGAATATGGCCCCTGGACTTCTAAGCTACTCTGAACACCCTCTGACCAGACTGGTTTAGGCAGCGGCACTGCAATAATACATTTACATTCAGGGCATTTAGCAAACGCTTTTGTCCAATACCCATTCTCTTTCTCTATGTTTTCACTTAGTGGTGTAATTAAAGTAAGAAGTCTACCAGTTACCAAATATTGAGGTTAAACTGACAATTCTAGGACATTACACAATTGTATTGCATGACTAATCAATTGAATACACTAAGAAGAGAAGATTTGCAGTCCACATTTTTATTGGTGAAGTGAGTTTCATCAATGAAATTTTAAAGAAAATGGTCAAGCACATCCCAGCAACAGCAAACCAATTAGGCCGGGTGCATTATTAAAAAATGCAATACAAATACACTTAAATAAATACAATTCAGAAATAAAAAAAGTCTGATTCTCAAATAGGCACTTAAACTCTCAATTCAAAATGAGTACTAAAGCTGACGCACAAAAACCCTAACCTGACTGCCAGATGGAATGATTCGCGTTGGCTCAGCATTTCCATCTGGAATCGTTCCGTTGGAGAGCGTTGGAGAGCGAAAATACTGGTTGCTGATTGGATAAACGATCTGCCTATATTGGTGATTGACGGGCCAAATCAGATCAACGAAGCTCATCAAGTAAACAACATGTCGGTACAGGATCTTTGCCGTTTGTGTAATGCGAATTTACGTATAAAAGGCACACTTTCAAATGTCGGGTCCATATTCCAACCGATGGATAAAAGAAAAAAAAGCATTAGCGAGCGGCTAACAGAATTAGGGCTACCGCTGTCTAAACTGAAGAGTCGCTCCTTGTGCGCCAGTTAAACCCGCCTCAAAACCAACACTGATTGGCTGCTCGTTTGCTGATAGCTCCAAATTATATCCGTTGTGCGATGCTAGTCTGAACTGCGAGTGGAATCTCATGGAGCTCGCGAGATCATGCTGGTCTCACGAGGCTACAAAAACCCACCCCAAGCTAACGTTAGAGGATCTGACAACAGACAACTGTATGCCTTCTTGAACCAGTTGCTCAGACAAACAAGCTTGTTTACATTGTATTACATAGAGTGTAAGGCTGCCCTCTTCTTTTGAATGATGTTACCTGCAAGCGAAGAGAGTCTCTCACATGGCACAGACGTAGCAGGAGTAGCCAGGTATTTGCGAGCAAGTGAGGACAGCTGTCCATAGGCTCCTTCGTGAGCTGCCCACCACTCCAGTGGACACTAGTGATGGGCGATTCGCAACCGATTCAGTCAGAAAGAACGAATCTGAAGGTGAATGACGAAAACTGATTCCCAAAACAAGAGAACTGATTCTCTTTTTGTCATAAAACAAAAATATGGTCTTGTAAATAAAAGACAATCTGAGCTTCGTCTCCTCTCAACATTGTAGTGATTCAGTTTAAAACGTTCTCATAAACGGTTCAGCCAATGACAGTATTGCAGCAGGTAGCAACCACGTTGCCACAGGTAAACAAATAAGACACCACCACATAAGTTCACGAACGATCACTGTAGAATTCAATATCATGTAATCTATTTAACGCGTTAAACTGACAGCCCTAGTTTTAACACATTGAGGCTCCAGTTGGGGTAGTTGAAATAGATTTGGAAGAATTATGTGCATTCCATGGATCACTCAAGATCTTGCATCAATTTCCTAGAGTTAACAAAGCCATTAATGCAGTTGACCTACAAATCGACTAAACCACTATTGAACGAGAATGCGAGTATTCACTTGCAGACCTACTCAGCAGAAAAGGCATTTGCAAGAAGTTGTAAGGTCACGTTGTCGGAATGGTCTCCAGGCTAGTGGTTTAAGATAGCTGAAATGTTTGCTTTTCTACATCATCTGTTTGACGGAAGGAAGAGTATCTTATCATCTCCCCCCGTCAGCATCCTCGGCTGCAGTGCCCTTGAGCATGGCACCTAACCCCCCAACTGCTCCCCGGGCGCAGCACCGCTGCTGCCCACTGCTCCCTGCGTGTGTGTGTGTGTGTGTGTGTGTGTGTGTGTGTGTGTGTGTGTGTGTGTGTGTGTGTCGTGAAGGTGATGGGTCAGATGCAGAGGTCAAATTTCACTGTGTGACAAATAAAGAAACTTAACTATCTCACACTGTTTACCATAACATAAAACTAAAAAAGACACCGCCAAAAACTCCTCCCACCCAGTTTCCCAGCCGAGGTACTGTCCAGGTCTAATGAGGAAAAACCACCATGGCAAGTGCACAAGAGACTGCCGTGGGTGTATTTGAAGACTCTATGGCAATATTGAGTTCTCTCAATATTATGTGTTTGCACAGGATGACAAGCTGTGTTTAGGATTTGAAATCTCTGAACATTTTAATCTGTGTGAATAAATTGAGTATCTGTGTGAACAGATTGACCATCTATGCATACATTTCAGTTGTACATTTTACATACATAAATTTTTTTTTATTTTATTTCATAACTAAATAAATACACTGAAACATGACAAATTGGGTAAATGGCGATTCGAGCCAGTCAGCCAGCAACTTGTAGAAATTCTATTTCTTTTATCAATGGTAACACCTTGTATGCCTATTCCGTGAGCATTCTGAGTATTAGAAAAAAAATTCTAATTTGGTTGAGTTTTATGTTAACTTTGACTGGATATTTACAAAAGGGAAGTCAGGGGCAAATCGTTTTGCAAAGAACAGTTAGCAAATCAGAGACCCAAAGTTGGTCTTTGAAGAGTTGTTTGCATTAAATAAGTGTGAATTGTTATGACTTGTATGTCACATTAACATGAACACAAGGGAGCAGTACAACATTGATAACCATAGCAATCAAAAATGCAAGACCAAGTCTCCTCCTTTAAAGGAACACGCCACCTTTTTCGATACTGAACCGTTCTGATCTTAGACGAGTTGATACATACCTTTCACCTTTGTGCGTGCGCTCAATCGCTCTGGTGCGCAGTGCTACTTTGCTTGCATTTAGCTTGGTCCATTACATTCCTACGGATCCAAGCGGGGGTGAAGTTAGAAGCGACCAAGCACTTCCACGTTTTCCCTATTTAAATACCATTACATGAGTAGTTAAAGTATGGTTACACAAAATGAAACATGCCAATTTTCCAAGCAGATAAAAAGTATAACTAATGTATGGCAGAATAACACCTGGGAGCAATTCCACATAGGCGGAGTAATATCACTCCTAAAAACTCTTACTTCAATAGAACCAATGTGACCTGCACGCCGTCTCCGGCACTACCTGAGGCTTAATTTTGTGTAACCATACTTGGGTCGTGTAACAACTCACTATTTAAGAAGGGAAAACGTGGAAGTGCTTGGTCACTTCTTACTTCACCCCCGTTTGGATCTGCAGGAATGTAATGGGCGAAGCTAAATGCTACAAAGTACAGCTGCGTGCTAGAGTGATTGAACACACAAAGGCGAGAGAGGTATGCATCAACTCGTCCAAGATCAGGGAAGAACATGGTTCAGTGGGGAAAAAATGGTGGAGTTGCTTTAAAAATACTTTGAGACAGGGCTCTCAAGTTTTGAAGAGCAGCAAGAGTGAGACTCCTTGTGATTAGCCTTCAAGTGAATCAGTTCAGGTGTAGTCAGCCTTTATTAGATCCTCAAGTGAGAAGCATAACAAGTTCCAGACCAATTCTTAGTTCTAGTATAGGACATTATACACAAGCACAAGCTAGAGATGCAACACACGAGTCACCTCATACGCATTTGACACCCTTACGCTACACGGTCAAAACCGCTGAAAGCCAAAGGAATTTTGCAGACTGTATTTTCAAACACTTTAATCATCTTCTTCAGTTATAGCAAAACCAACATAATTCAAATTATTGATCCAAGAGAAATATACATTTCCATGTCTGATAAGTTTCTGGCCTGGAGGGTCATTGGCCCAGCAAGGTTTTGGTCTGGTGGGTCACTGGTCCAGGTGTGGGAGGTTTCTGGTCCAGTGCAGGACAGCTGTTGTGGATTAATTCATAAATTAAAAACCTTCTCCAAGCATAGTTTTGTGCATATACATGTCAACCTAAACACTTCAATGAAATGTACTGGTACCCAAGCCCATAGAGACAGTTGCAGAATAGTTCTGAAGCTCAGGAGGGATTCAGTAATGTGCGAGAACAATTGAAGTGCTCACCTGCATGCCCAGCTTGAAAGGATCAAGAAGCCCTCAAACCAGACCCAGGACCTCAGACTAACTATACCTATAGCTGCACAGCTAGATTTCTCTGATCTTATAAACCTTTACCCTTTGGGGAGAAGTCAAACTGCAGCTGGACTTTAGGGACCCTTGCACTACATTTTCCAGTTGGCACTGGCCCTTACAGCGGTCACATCCCAGGACAGGGTGTGGTCATTCTGTAGGTCTACCTACCCCCAGATGGTGGGAGACTTTCACCGGATGACGTACAACTCAAGAGGATGGAGCATGATACTACTATGGTTGGCCTAACTCCTCCTAGAGAGGGAGCTGGCAAACCCAAAATGACTTCAAGTTGCCAGATTTTCTATGGTGTTTGCCAGGGTTCCCAGAGTACTGAGCAGATCAACCTACTGAGCATACCGTCATCATCAAGGGGGGCCCAAAGGGGCCCCCCCATAACTCAGGTCAGTCACAACAAAGTAAACACAAACAACAGACAATCACAAACAAGATGACAATAAAACTACTACAGATGATCAACACTAAGACAGGTTAGACATCATTCACAAATTAACATTAAAACGATGGTCACCAAAACCAAATGAATGAAACATGCTGCTTTAAAAGTACCGGTAAGTGAATAAAGGGCTAAACTGAAGCCCAAAAATACAAACCCTTTCCGCAACTAGTGATATAATAAAATGGTACTCACCGGTGAAGTTCTTGTTGAGGAAGGACGTTGTCGGCCGCCATGGTCTTCTGGTTTGTTCAAAGAACACGAAAACACTGACCTCCATGAACTTCTTCAGAGACTGCCTTGTCCCCAGCCACACTACAGCACCCACTACGCGTGCGCCTTATATAGGAGGCGCACGACGCAGGTGAATTTAATTATGGGTTAATAAGCCCAGTCAGAGAGCACACAGGTGAATCTAATTAAATGGGTGGTTTGGTATTTTTGACATAGGACCTAATTTCCAAACGAGCCAGTGTGTCATTGGTGCTTAATTGCACTGCAGGTGGAGTGTCTCCATGGTGACTGATTGGTTAACATGCTGCAAGGGGGGCGTGTTTCGTGTGCACGCATTTTTAAAACGGCCCGCCACCATTTGTTTGTTTACCATGATGGCTGATCGTGAATTTGCTTTATTTTTAAATAAGACTTTCATTAGGAAGAATGAAGTATCTTCTGTTTGATTCTTCCTCTTTTACTATGACTAGCCTACTTTGTTGGCGCCACCAACTGTACAGGAGTGTGTTATGGCAAAGATTGTACATAGGCGGAGCTTGACCTGCGCTGTGCGATCGATTATGGGATATCTGAGGCCAAAAAAGATGCATCGATGCACACTTGGAAATCACGCCAAACGAAGTACCCATCTAGCGAGAGCGCTTGACTTTTGGACACTCTATTCTGACGTCACTTCCGGAAAAATGCACACTTCCCAGCGTGCGCACTTGACATTTGGACACAGCCTATGTGTTTTATGGTTCATGTTCTCATGAACATGAGTCCAGATCGGAAATTTGGAAATGTGAAATCAAGACCCAGTTTGCTCTTTTTTAAATATGTTTATAAAAGCAATATATATCCATTTAATATGATATTTATAGATGCATTCATTTCATTAATTTTTCAGTTGGAAACAAAACATTACGTTTTTCCCGTAAGAGAAGGGCAAATGTGTGCTGCATGGAGAAGCGTGATTAAGTCACTTTTAAGCCATCTGAGCTGTATTGCCATTGCTTAATTAGGATAAAACAGCATCCAACATAAGTGCCTGTTGCTAGGATAAGTGATTAGGATATACTTGCAGTCTATGACTGCATTGACCCAATTTAGTCGTGTTGAATATCATCTTGATTTGATCAGATTGGACAGAATGTACCCTTTACATTCTACCAAGGTCTATGCACTGCCGTTTGGGTGAAGGTAATGTTTTTCTGAGGCATATGGCTATAAACAGCAGGGAGGCAGCCAGTTAACCTACCTGTCTCACTATTACGGTAATATCATGGCCGCCAGCTGAATAAGTTCCACTTTACTTCTTGGCCTGCATTGATCTATCAATCAGCTCTAGTGGCTGACAGCTGGGTGTATCGCCCAAAACGCGGTCAAGCTCACTGTTAAACAGGCAGATGAACCGGCCATGACCGCTTTGTTGGTTTTTAGCAGCTTCAAACTTGGCTCGAGTCTCTTAGCTTTCCTCTGGCACTGCAGTTACTTTCTTCTGAGGCCATGTTCAACCCTTAGTATTGATACGCTTTCAACCACAGGTTGAAACCGGCCCTGTGTTATTAAATTATTAAAATATATACTTTGCATGAAAAGACAGGTGCCCGATCGGTTAAACTTAATTTACTGTGTTGCTATGGTGAATCGACCATTAAACCTTTAATTTAACAACAATATTCTTGAGATTATCCCCACTCACAACTACATTTAAATGACAGTGTCTTCAAACATTTGGGACTTGCCAAGATAACGTGTCCAAAAAATGCCATAAAATGTTAGCTTGTTTATGGATTTGTATAAAATGTTTCACAAATTTTAACACACCCAACACAGTATGTGTTACCGAGTGTGTACTGCGCTGCATAACTCAATATGTTTTATTTTATTGTCACTAGAGCTGGCAAGCTATGTCTAATTAATCCATGATTATTGGCCCCTGTCATTTTTTCTGGCAGAAAATAATTGGGACTTCAGTTGCGTTGTCTGCTGATTGTTTCGCAAATTGTTTAATTACATTGTGCGTGTTAACAACACAGTCATTATTGTTTAATAATTAAACGGATGCTTCAAACGCATTCACTAATCACGACTATTCAAATCTGACACTGAGGATTTCAAAATACAGGATGGGAAACACGCCACAGAATACATAGAAAGAGCAGCAACTGCATCGGCTCACCCTACGCCGCTGCCTACTCTGTCCGAAGCAAGAGGGCCAAGAGAGCCATACAAGTTTAATGTAATGTGTTGCCAGGGGGGCCCATGTATAATTAAACTGTTTCTCCGGGCTCCCCCCTGCAAATTCTGCGACACTCACAGGGAATTAGGTGGGAAGAGGGCATTTGAAACACTCACAGGAGGTGCAAATAATATGCCACGCTATCGCCAGCGAGACTGACACCCAGCATATACTGTTTATTTACAAAAAAACACCATTTCTCAAAAAGTGTATTCATAGCAGATTGGTGTGTAGAGAAATATATTCGACGTTATAATATAGAGCGATTGTATATTGGGAGTACTGCAACGGAATACACTGGGCTCTGCAAGTTTCTCCGTCGAGCTTGTCAGCTTGATATCATGACACACACACTCAGACAAACAGTCACACAAACATACACACGCACACAAACATACGCAATCACACACACACACACATCCTCACTCACCAGCACATACACACACTCATTCACAAGCAGTTGTGAGAGCTGTACACAAGTGTGTCAGGCTGCAACCTACCCACGCGTCCGCTGCGCCATGCACGGCGTGTGTGTCAGTGCAGCCACAATAACGACCTTCATGAGTCAGCCATGCGACAGAACCAGGGTGGGAGGGGGGGGGGGGGTTCTGTGCATCAATTATAAGGTACGATGGAGTTGAGGTGACGCGCCGCACGCGAGGGCCGTGCCGGACGGCTGTGTGGGGGCGTCCGGAGGCTTCTGCACTATTCATGACGCGGCCATCTGTTTCCTCCAACAACAAAAACTCGAAAAACGGTCTGGTGTCCGCGTGCGGGCAGCCCTCTCACGCCGGCCTTGACCCCCCATCGCACGGTACGCCGCGAGCGTGTGCCGCTTTGAAATCAAAAGCCCCAGCTTGGCTGACGGGCTTCTGAGGCGTTCCTGAGCCCCCGGATGGAATCTGAAAGCAGAACAATGCATTGCGGCAAAATGCAATCAAAGGGCCAAAGCAGGACATTGTGTGTGTGTGTGTGTGTGTGTGTGTGTGTATGTGTGAGTTTGTGCGCATGTGTGTTGGGGGGTGGGTACAGGGAGCTGGGTGTTTGTGAGGGAGAGAGGTGTTTGTGTGTGTGTGTGTGTGTGTCTGTAAGGGATAGGGAGCTGGGTGTTTGTGAGGGAGAGAGGTGTTTGTGTGTATGTGTTTGTGTGAGGGGGCAGTTCAGGACTGTCCACAGCAATAACAAGGATCAACACTGAACACCGGGGTCCAAGCCAAAAAGACGCGTCATGCGGAGATCTGAAAGCCAGACGGCAGCAGCAGCGCACATGAAACATAAATGACCCGAAGAGATTCATTTTTTATTTTTTTTTCTCAATCAACCCTTGTCAAACTGACGGCCATTTCCCCCCTACATCTCCCAACCAGCGCCACGCCCACTACAATCGTCCTCCCCTCTCTGAAGATGTCTCCTGGCCCAGTGCCCAACACTTCTGGTTAGTGTGTGTGTATGTGTGTGTGTGTGTGTTGGGTGGGGTGTGGGGGGATTAGAACCAGCCGCCGGGTTAATTGAAAGCGCTGGTTTGCACTTGGCTCCGTTTGATGGTAAAGTAAATCAGGGGCCTGATTGAATGTAATATCCAGAGTGAGTGCCTGCGATGGGACCCGAGCGCAAATCTGACGGAGGCATCTTATCAGTATGCAAATTGAACAGCTCACTTTGCTCATTATATTAAATGAGCCGCGACTGAATGAGTTTGTCTCAATTATTTCCCTGTGAGCCGGGGCGCGTGCGCTTCTGAGAGAGGTGTTTCGGAGAACCTATTACCGCCCTGAGAACCACGGGTTTAACTAGTGTGTTTCCAGCCCGGGTGGCTGATGCATGTGTGCATGTGTGTGCGCGCACCCCCACGGACACACACACCCGCACACAAACAAACGAACAAACACCTTAGCAGGCGCGCAATACACGTGCACATTCTGTGTGTAATGTGTGTTGGCCCCCCCGCTGCGATGTCAGTTGTAAAGGATGACTAAAAAAGCCAATGGTATCATTAAAGAATAGAAAGCACAGTGAGGTATAAGGAAAGGCCAAGCTCAACCTTGCTCAGTGTGTTGCTGTAATACTTCTTCGCAGGGGGCTGGAATGAGCCGTCTCAAAGCACGCTAGCCGTATGGGGGGGAAAAAGAGCTAACTACGACACGAACCCACGCGCAAATGTTAATTTATTTTTCAAACATCACAAGACCTGGGCAGGCTCTGCGGTTTGCAACAACAAGTCCGTTTAGAGGTTGCATTTGGTTTAATAATTTATATAATAAGGGTTTTGGAGAACAAAAAGGATGCATCAAAGTTTAATTGATGGCAACAACATGTGCTGTTGCCATGAATTGCCACTGTTCTCACTGTTTTTGTACGCAATTCTTTGGATGCTTTTGCATGCACTTTCTTGTGTGCTTTAGTGTGACACCTTTGGGAGGTGAAAGCCTATGGTAGCCTCCAATATCGTAGCATGGCACTATGAAATGAAGAGCTGGTGTAACTGGATAAGGCAGGTCTGAACGCAAGTTCTGTTTTGGCGTTTTTTTTATCATTTATCGCCCAGGTAAATCTCTCTCCAGGATCTGTCCCTTCCAGACATGAATGTGTGTCTTCTCACTTTGTGTGTTTTCTCTTGTCTTTTATAGCGAGGAAGGTGTTAGCCTCGAAGGTATTCCCCCGCGTCGCTTAATGCTACCGCTAAAGCCTATAGTAGTTGCCACTTAACATTGAAGGTTTGAATTTAATTTTGAATTACTCAAACAGTGTTAAACGAGCGCTATACTCAGCGCTCACATGCCCAAACTTAGAGAACGGAGGACCCCCTTTGCGGATGGCGATGGAGGGAGAGCAACAATAAGTTGCTGAGAACCCGAGTGACACCTATTGGGTGAGGAAAACTGCCAGCTTGATGGGAGCTGCCAGTGACCAGAGAAAGAAGGTGACATGCTGTCAAGACCCCGGGAATCAATCTACCGCCCCTCCGGGTAGCTCCCTCAGAAAAGAAATGATACGTCCGGCGTCCGCAGGGCTCACATCTACGCAGGGGGAACACATGCGGGGGTCTACAGGCTAGACACTTTTCAACCGTATTCAGCCACCCGATTCTGGTCATTTTGTCCATTAAACAAGAGCACTGCATTAAAAAACACCCAACAATATGGTAAAAAGCTTGATACAATACTACTATACATCCATTCATAGTGTATGGATTTAGATATATCAAACTATACCAAAACACATAGAAAGAGAGAAGGGCTGATGCCAGGCATAGACATCAGCCATTGCAGGTCATGTTGCAACACATTGTATTACCAAGCACCATGCAGACGCCACTGTCTGCATCCCAACACAGGGGACAGCCCTATGGAGAATAACATGCAGTTAAATATAGGACCACCCAGACAATAGTAGGCCTACCAAGTCCTAAAGCACACACCACCAGTCTTCAAAGCATCTGGTTTCATCAAACCGGCTTTGAACCATTGATTACTTTAATTTCTTCACACGTTTTCTTTCTGAATTCCTCTGTCGTGAAAGCTTATTCGTGTTATTCTTCTGCATTTAATTTCATAAAGAATACTAAAATGATTTCCGAGTCCTTCAACAGGTCTTCCTTACGCGTTCAAACGGGTTCGTTGTCTCAACACTGCCCCCATGTGACTGAGACGTGAACGTGACATCAACGTCCCTGACTCAACCGTAGGGCGTGGTATTACGACCTGACGCCATGGCTAGGCTGCCGTGTTATTGTCCTGAAGTTTACATCGTTGTATCATAAATAATCCTTATTCTGGTTTTAACTTAAGTCACATTACTACGTTAGAGCTATGTTTTCGCTCATGTTAAATTCCTTCGCATTTTGAGTGACACCCCTGCGTCCTGTTTGTGTTGGTTGCTGTGACGCTGAAACATGGCTGTGACAACTGAGCTGCCGAACGAAGGGGGTTACCCCTGAATATATTGTGACTTCTCATTTCATAAGGACATATGCTTCAATTTGTTTTCCTCCAATAAAATGTCTGTTCCATGCTGCCGGACCTGCTATCTAAAATGGAAAAACAAAAACAATCTTTGGAAAATTACCATTGTTTTCCATGGTCTATGTATGTCAACAAGGACTGTACATAAATACATTTTATTTCATTTTTAAAGCAGCCTTTACTCTTGTCTGGTTGGTTAGTGAATTTGTATGGAAAGTTTATATTTTACGCATGATGGTAATTACACCTGACCTCAAGGCACACAAACACATTTTAAAGGAACTTTGTAACAATTCTGTATTTATTAAAAAATGCACCACAATCATACAAATAAATTCGTCAAACACCAAAGTGGTAGGTTTAGAATTGCTATCCACAATTGAAGTTCAAGTATTAAAATTTTATTTTACAATTTTAAGATATAGCCTATAGGCTTTACCTTTTCATTTAATTCTGTAAATGACTTGCACATTTTCATCAAAGTTGATGATTTACAATTACGTTGAAGAGGTTTTTAAGAATGTCTAGACGTTGGTTTGAGACCCTTGGGGGTGTCGATGAGAACGCAGGGTTGTGTAAAAGTTGTAAAAGTTTTATTTCCAACAGGTATGAGCAGGACTGTATGGACGTGTGTATGTGTCAGTAGTAGTTTGGTGGGTGATATGTGTGTGTGTGTGTGTGTGTGTGTGTGTGTGTGTGTGTGTGCGTGTGTGTGTGGTTTCTATGAAGCAAAGAAAGGGCACATAATCAGCTCCACAATTCCCTGCCATTCAGTTAACATAACATACTACACTGCTAGCTTCCAAAAATAGGTGAACTCAAGGAGCGTGTATGTGTGTGTTTCAAAAGATGATTATTCACGTAGGCCGAATGTGTATTGCGGCGGTGTATTGTTTCCGTGGGGACCAGTTTTAGGCAGTGTATTGTTTCCGAGGGGAACAGTTTTAGGGGGGCATCCAAATAAACTTGGATGATAGCTTAAATAACCCAATTCGCTCTGGATTTCCATGATACCTTAAATGTTCACTGAATTCACTGGATGTGTGCATCAGTAACACAATGCTGTATATTGTATTTAGCTAAAGTCTATTTAGCTTACCTATCTTGCAGAGTTTTAAAGTGCGCTTTTGAGATACTATCCGAGAATTCGTTGTTAAGCCCTTTCTTCCGCATCAGTTAGCCCCATTGAAAACAGTAAAAACAAAACTTTAATAACTGACAGTTAAGCATAATACGAACAGGATATATGTATTCACTATACAAATACATACTTCCTACGGGCACTGCACTAGTTTACCATAACAAATTAACCAGTCGCATTTCTCAGTTTACACGCAAGGAACTCAAAGGTTCCAGTGTCTCTGAACAAAAGGAAATTGGTATAGTCACTGGTGTGGCTTAAAAAGTCTGTGGCAGGGCAGGGAGTGATTGAGTAATTAAAATGGGCTAATTGGAGGTGATTGAACTGAGTGGGGAAAATGAATGGGCAAAGTAGGGCTCTGTGAGTCTGGGTCTGGGTCTGTAAGGTGAGGAGGGAAGAGAACATCTTCCAAAGATATATAGTCTTATTTTTGGTGAAGAACAAATCCAAGCAAATATTGACGCTGACCTACCATTTAATGTCAGAAGCTCTAGAAAAGGCCTAGCTGTAAGAAACACCTACATCGTACTTTCTGATGCAACACCAATAACGGTAGTCCTAAACCACACTGTAGTCCTCCTCCCTCCCCGAGAAACAGCAAATATGACGTGACCGCTCCATCCCCATAACTCACTCGACTTGATCTTCTTCCTTCCCGTGGCGGCTGGCAGCCATGGCCGGGAGTTTTCGTGGCGTGGCCATTTCATGAAATATGAAAGAGGACGGCAGCGGTTGACAGCCATGTCACAAAGCATCAGCGAAGGATGACGGCACCAAAGAGCCAGCATGCCGCGCCTGCTGCCCTGACGTCTCTGCGGCTAATCGGAAGGTACAGAGCCCTCACGGCCGCCTGACCGTAAGACGGCGCGCAGGCTCAATAATTCAGCAGGTGCAATATGGTCGAGGAGGCTTGCAGGGCTCGCGCACTCACCTGTGTGTGTGTGCTTCTATTTAGCTTTACCTATATGAAAAAACACAGTTTTTCTCTCTTTCCGTGTCAGATGTTGCCCTCTGTCGCTTACGACTCTTTGGTCTCACAAGCACTGCGTGAGTTGCAGAGGGGGAGCACATATGGGGAACCTTTAAGGTGGAATTTAATCAGAGTCGTTGGGGACTTTATCGATGCGGCATTTGCAGACTTTCCTAGCGTCACTCGATGAGGAGCATCGATGTTTCCGTTATTGGAAGAGCGACCTATCCAGGGACATGGATAGGTCCACTGCCTCCGCTACGACCCACTTCGTTTTACCTTCATTTTACCTAGAAAATAGCACACACACTGACGCACGCACACACACACACACACACACATGCATGCAAAGTAAATCAGAGGTGGCTTTCGTCGGAGAAAGGTTTCCTTTTACACGGGAGTCACGTCGCCATGACAACAGGAGCCGAGCGGAGCGGCACCCGGCAGGTGTCACCTTTGCTGTCTCACCTCTGGGGGCTGGAGCCTGTGATGATGTCACGTTGCGTCCAGAGCTGCTGCTGCTGCTGAAGGCGACCCAGTAGGTGGTGAGGGAGAGAGAAAGAGAGAGAGATGGAGAGAGCCATAAGGAGGAGAGAACGGCTGGCAAACAGGAAGGGGAGTGCGGCCCCTTGGGCCCCTGTACCCTGGCCCTAGTGACAGGTGCCAGTGCTGAACCGAGGAGAAAGTGGAGTGGCCGCAGTGCGATGTGGAGGAGTCATCGCTAAAGTTATGAGGAGGGCAATACACAATGGAAGCGGAAACAAGGGAAAGTTACCCATGCAGACCTCTCAGGGACCTGGATACTTCCCCCTGACAGCCCTACGTATGGCTGCCTCAGAGTCTTCTTTGTGAGTAGGATGGAGCCAGGATGAAACTCTAGACCTGAGAAAATAAATTCTGGCAACGTTACCTGACAGCATTTTAGTGAAACACATCCATTCCTGTTGTAATCTTGACAAAAATAATATTTTCCCAGCCTGTCGTCAGTGTTACTTTTTATGGGGTTTTATGTTTCAACCGGTTTCAATAGTTTACTCTTGGTATGCCCCCCACCAAATATGTTGTGTTTTAAATTTCAAATTGTCTATTTCCAAAGCCTGTTCCCTGATGAAGTTATTTTCACCTCTATTTTTGGTATCATGATGATACACATGAATATACATAAGGAATAAATATCCCTGCAACGTCTGCGATCATCATTTCAAAACTCACACCCTTGCTTCCCTCGAGAAGTTGTAAATATTTTCTGCATATTTTTGTCTTACTGGATCATGATTGGCTCAATACATTTGTGAAGTCAGAAAATGTGTCTGTAATTGCAAAAAAAAAAGAAAACACTTTCCCTGTTCACTTTCCCGTTGAGGAGCAAAGTTCTACACTTACAAGCTGTTAGTAATTGTCAGGCTTTAGATGAGGAGTCACAGCATACAAACACGTTTTCCTCAGTTCTGTGACTACCTCTTCCCATTGCGTCCCTCTCATACCCACCACTGTTGTGAATATATGTGGACTTGGATCATTGTCTTCTCTTTCATTTGTATTCTCCCCTTTTTTGTGCGCACCTACCCGACAATCAAATAACTTGTATGTGCCAATGTTCTTTCACAGTAAACCTAGTTCAGATTGGCAATTAATCCCACCCACCCCCCGCCATGTTCTGACAAGATTTCATACGGAACATTTCAGGGAATTTTGTAAGTGACTGACATCAGGGAATATTAATTATAAAACAAGTAGTTCCGACCGAGAAATCTGATTGGTCGACAAGACATTTTGACCGTGGTCAAATGAAGCATTACACCACGCCTGACTCATTACTCAATATCACTCCGCCAACGCTGTGACGATCGATAATCGATAATAAGATAAAAATGAAACAAGTCCGAGCTGAGTATTTGATTATTATTGATATTATTATTAGAAACGTTATTTATGACTCGTGAAAATAAATCACAGTCACTGTCAGCTGACAAAGTCACATTTACAGAATAAAGTATCCCGTTTTAGCCGAGAGGGTGGTCTATTCCCTTCCGTGTGAGATACACTATTGTGACCGCGGTGTTCACTCATCTGGGACTAGAAAAGGCTTTCTGTTGCCAAGTCGTAGCTAAGGGTTGGATTAGTTGCTGGAGTGGTAAACTACGTTCCATTACAATTATGAGTCTACCGGGGGAACGGACATGGTCTATCAGTCAATGTTGTGTTTCCATGTGTTTCCATGGAATCGCTACCCACGCTCGCAAAAACCTTTACAATTTGAGAGCAAATTGTCCAATAACATGGATGTATTTTGATTACACATTATATTGTGTTGGTATAAGTTTTATAATCGCAATATTACACTCGAGGGTTCAGACTTCAGGCGCTTGCGAGACCGAGGCGCTTGCGTCGAGGTCCGCAAGCATCACTGAAGTCGTGCTCAAATGTCGTTAAAGCACACCCTCGCGGATAATATTGCTTAAATGTTTCCTTCTTCGTCCCTGCATCCACCCCCCCATGCTACCATGTTGCTAACATGTTGCTCTGGTTGTCCAGGAGAAACCTTGCTGTTGAATATGTGGCATTTGAAATGTACATCCACCACAGGGGGTTGCCGTGCATCCTGCTGCGTCCTGATGGAATAATGGCCAGAGGATGTTGAAACCCAAACCCGCGGGTTCGGGGGGGGGGGGGGGGGGGGGGGGGGGGGGGGGGGGGGGGGGGGGGGGGGGGGGGGGGGGGGGGGGG
>JAOPJJ010000134.1:6572268-6586080 GCA_027122795.1 Enchelyopus cimbrius
ACCACCACCATGATGTGCACTGCGTTGCGTTCACCTCCAACAGATAACTTCATCATCTTCATCCTCCTCATCCTCCCCATCAGCAGCCAGCGTTAGCTCGGGCGCTGGCGCTACGTGTTTACTCGTCTGCAGTACGTGGGATAATTGCGTGGATGTGCGCGGCCTCCGCGCGACCCATCAGCTTTGTTTCGGAAGGCCACTTACGGTTCTCCCGTCCACTCCACAGGGTCTCCCCGGCCCTCCAGGGGACAAAGGAGAGAACGGAGATGTGGGCCCGATGGTGAGTGCTGCCGTTTTCTATTTTTCTAGGTTTGTTCCTTTTCTGTGGGCTAGCGACGGCGCTAGCGTTGGTGCAGAGCACATACTTTGCAATGATGAAATTAAACGCCAGCCGTAAAAAAGGACCCTCTGCGGTTCACTTCAGTTTCAGGGTCTCTCGACGAGATCGCTTCGCTTTGCTCTGTTTGTCATCACCAAGCCTTTGTTGGTTAATATTTTGTATTTGGAAATGTTCAGTTTCACGATCGGCAAAATTGACAATGGTTGTAGGACGTTGTTTCTCAGTGCAAAGGATTTTGGTGAGGTTGTTTTCTAACGGATTCTCCTGAATTTTCTCCATCTTTAGGGTCCACCTGGGCCCCCTGGCCCCAGAGGCCCCCAGGGCCCCAGCGGAGCTGACGTAAGTCCATTCAACCTCCTTGTGTTACCTTGACAACCCTTTTTCTTTGATTCAACACTTGATTCAAGTGTCCATTTCAAAGTCATCGAATAGAAGTACTATAACATAACTAGAACTATAACACTTACACTATTGTTGACGCTACACTATACTGCAAAATATAAGAAAGAAAAACAGTGCTATGGTTAATAAACAACATATAGTAGTTGCATGTTGTAATTATCTCTAAACTCTAGTGAGCCAGAGCCTTGAGTCACCAAAACTCACTTGATTCTTGATTCTTTCTCCTTCTGTCGGATTGTTACAATAACAGACGCGCGTGTGTTTGTTTGTTTGTGTTTGTGTGTGTTTTTTCCACAGGGCGCACAAGGACCTCCTGGTGGTATTGGTTCCATGGGAGGCAATGGAGAGAAGGTAACGACCAACACGGTGTACCAGATGGCTTGAAGCCGGGCGGGTGGCCTACGGTTTATTAATTCATTTGCTAGCGTATTTACGCGCATGCTAACTTTTACCAACGCGTGAACTTGACAAACGTGGGAGAATGTTGGGTAGAATATGGACTGTAGACGCATGTGTGCGTGTACACGTATGTGAGTCTGACTGATTACCACTGAATGGTGGTAGATGGTAACTCCAAGGCCGGGCTGATAGCCTGTCACTCTGTCACATGTGGTTCTCAACAGGGAGAGCACGGAGAGTCAGGCAACCCAGGACCACCCGGAGAGCCCGGCATGGGGGTGAGTGCGGTGTGATGTACCGTCAGTGTTATCAATAAATGCTAAGACGATACACGCAGGGTTTTTTTCATGGTGTATTTCACGATAAATGATGCCGAAGACTTAGAAACGTGAACAACGATAACGAGAAAGGTGTATTCAGTACGCTCAAACCTGAAACAAAAACAGGAAGAATCAGAAACAAAAGAGTAAATGTAAGTCTAGGTGTTGGACATCCATGTAGCCATGCATATTCATACACACACACACAATACACACACACTCACAACTACTTTACGTTACCACACATACCTTATTATCTTATTCCTCGTAGAGTTTCCATTAAACTTAAAACGTGCACGTGAAAAACCAAATGTAGCCTAGCGCAGTTTGAGTTCGGATGCAATTGTTTAACAAGCCAAGCTATCTTTTGCAACTTAAGTGCACTAAAACGGCCTTGTGGAATTTCCCTTTCGTCCACGTGAGATATTATTTGTTTAGCTCATTCAACGCGTTGAGGGCAGCTAATTAGGCCATGTTAATTATTTGTCAGTCTGCGCAGTGGGAGGGTTTCACTGCTGGCTGTTAGCTTGCCATATCGTGTTGACATGTAGCCAGACTGAGCCGACCGCAAGTCTTTTTGCTACATAATTAGCCGTGCCAGATTTGGACTGCACCAATCCTTACTGCGTCCTTAATGAACCAACCCCAATGGGTCTTTTGGTCGCAGACCTTTTATATTTGATCCAAACAGACAACAACACACCTGCTATACAGAATGCAGATCGGATGTGGAGAAGGCGCTTTTTGGTTCATTAATAATTTTTGTATAAAGAATTATTGATTACCAACTGGTATTATTTCTTTCTGCTGCTTCTCTAAATCCCTGTGCATCCTGGATAGTAACGCCTTAGCGGATGTAAATCTCTTCTCCTAATGAGAAACTTACAAGGATGGAGGACTCAATAATACGCATTTATGTGTTGCCTCCTCCAAGCTGTCTGTCTGCTTGCAATACAAATCACGTCATGGATCCCCCCCGACCCTTTGACTCTGTAGGTTCTGAATGAACCTTGGGGGCCTCGGGCCGAACCCCCCTTCGCTCAGGCAGGACCGTCTTGTCAGGAGTCTATCACAGGGGGGTGGGTGGTGGTGGGAGGGTATTGACGAAGCTATCTGCTGCTGTGGATCGGTCCTAGTGACAGATAGGCCCGTTGTGGCGTAAGGTTGCTATCTGTGGAGGAGTAAGTGCTAGCATCGAGCTGGGACACAGCACTCTAATGGGCGGGGTAACGATCCATTCCAAAACCACCGTGGCTTGTAATCGCACTGCACCTGCCACCGGCAACCCCAGTTTTCCAGACAAACCGGTTAATGTTTTTATTCCCGATTCTCAGGCCAAGCTAGCGGGTTTGATAGTTAGCACTTGATGCTGTTGGTGTAGAGCGAAGGTTTTTGATGATTCTTCACCATGAACTGACCCTTAAAGAATCTGGTCTTCTTCTTTAAGTTTTCCCCCAGGCTTGAGTCAAAACCAAAATAGGTAGCGTTGATAACACAGTTTGGTGCACCTCGTGACATCAATGGGACGCATGAGGACAAAGTCAGCTCCTTAAAGTATTCTTCTTCCTCTCTTCCACCCACAGGGACCCAGAGGTGAAACGGGCGAGAAGGGTGAATCCGGACCCCCAGGAGCCGCCGGGCCCGCTGGCGGCCGTGGTCCCTCTGGAGACGACGGACCCAAGGGAAACCCTGTACGCCCAACCCTGACGCAGCACACAAGAGCCTGATGACATAGCTTATTGCCATGGAGACCAATGAGACAGGCGCATGGCCCGCTAATAGAACTGTCACTGATGCTTTTGTACCCTGTGCGCAGGGCCCGGTGGGATTCCCCGGAGACCCAGGACCCCCTGGAGAGCCTGGTGTCGCTGTAAGTGCTTCATGGGGATCTGAATCAAACCATGAGTAATGCATTGGGTGGTTTGAGACACGTCAGCCGGGAAATTGCCTTTCTTCTTGTCTCTAGTGGGATAGGCTGTTCAAACATGTTAGATGAACAAAAAAGAATGAGAATGCACTTACTTTTTTAGGCTTTTCATTGAAGTTATTTGTATTTAATCTTCTTCTTGTTCAAGTCTCAATGGCGTAGGTTATTGGTTGTGATTTTTTTCCCAATTACAAACAAATTAGCTACAAGTCATTGTATGATCCTGTGACCAATTCATGCGCTCACTTTGTTCTTCTGTTCTGCTCAGGGATTGGACGGTTTAGGAGGAGATAAGGGAGATGATGGAGAGTCAGGTCAACCTGTGAGTCTGCTGTTGGTGGCCTTCATTAAATACACACACATATCATGTTATATATTCGACATCACAGCTTTTTTTTTATCAAATGAGGTATAACAGTGGTGAATATGTTGCGTTTGTTCCACTCTAGGGACCTCCTGGTCCGTCTGGGGAGGCTGGGGTACCAGGCCCACCTGGTAAACGGGTAAGTACACCCTGTTTGAGATCCCTGTGCTCCTCATTGGATTTGTCGTTTATGCTAAATATCGCCACGATCTTGAATAAAGACCAAGTGGAGTGGTGAAACGGTTTAATCATAATAAACTATGGAAAGCAACGCTGATTTATTTAAACAAACAGCATTTTATTTGCTTGTAATTGGAAACAAACAAGTGTCCACCTCCAGAATAATGGCCTATTGTTATTTTTGACTTGCGGTAACGTGCAAAAAGCTTGAATTAGCGTCTTAAGTGTTGAAATGTAGTTGTTGCTTTCAGTTCTGGCAAGGTTCAGAATCACAGCCAAATATGACCTGAGTGCACATAATGCTCTTACACACACACACACGCACACACACACACACAAACACGCACACACACACACACACCATTGTTTAGCTCTTTTCTCTTGTACAGTTCATTACTATATTCCATTTGCAGTCATAAAGTTTTATTAGTTTTTTTATAAGCAGTACACTAAATAACAACGAACAAGTCAAGCAGAAAGCTGAAGCTCGGCACGTGTTGCTCAACAAGAGAGACTTCTCCCTTCGCCAAGTTCATCTCTGTGTTATTCAGTGTGCATAGAGGATGGAGACACATTGGTATTCTGTGGAATGCATCCTCAATCATGCATCTCAACTTTACAGTATGGATTCAGCCAAGAGAGGCACATCGCTTTATTCATCCTAGATTGCTTTTCTATTGCTCTTGCCTGCCAGCGGGGATGAATATCAATATTGCGCAGTTAGCATATTTGAGACGGTTGTGTGATACTCCCTGTGCTGTCATCCATCAGAGGTTGTGAATTAATGAAACACATATTTGGTGTGAAATTAGCAGAGCATTAACCACTCTCTCTAAACGGTGTCTAACAATGGTGCTGTCAAAAAGACTGAACAGTGGGCGTACACAGCGAACTCTGTCTTTAATAGGTTTCGACGGCCTCATTGGCGGGGCCTAAAGGATGATCAACAGAAACGGTGAAACAACGATGAAATAAATGTCAATTTACATGAACGCCAGAGACATACGATACCGGATGGCAGCCAGTGTCTCGGTGACGACAGAGCCATTGCCAACTGCTCGAGGCTTCCTGTAACATTGGGAAAAGTATAATTTCCCTGCTATTTGCTAGATTAGCGTTTTTCCCGAGAATTCTGTGTCAGGAATTTCAAACGGCGGGTTCACACTGTAGGTTGATCAAGCAATTAGAAGTTCAGTGTGCTTTGCACTTTTAAGCTCAGGATTAGTATTCCGGGGGCTGCGTGTGGCTACGTGACAAAGGGTGCAGAGCAAGTAAGGGGCCCCCATTTCATTCCATATTAATGGCCTTTGTTGATATATTTTTTATCCTCTCCATGCTAATTGCCAGGTTATTCTCACCCCAATATCTCTTCTAAATTGGCTGAGAGTGGGTGGTCACTGATGCATGGGGATTGTTCCCTATCACACAGACACAACTACACACACACACCCACACACACACACACAAAGCAAAGACACACACATTATGCACAGGGACATGTGCATGTACACACACACACAAACACACACAAAGCACACTCTGCACAATATAGACACAATAAACTGCTTATGCATCACCACAGAGTTCCTGCCCTCCTCTGTCTACTGTATTGACAACTATACAGGGCTCTCTCTCTGTCTCTCTCTCTCTCTCTCTCTCTCTCTCTCTCTCTCTCTCCATATCTGTCTATTTATCCCTCTCTCTCTGTCTCTCTCTCTCTCTCTCTCTCTCCCAGTTTCTCTCTCTCTCTCTCTCTCTCTCCATATCTGTCTATTTATCCCTCTCTCTCTGTCACTCTCTCTCTCTGTCTCTCTCTCTCCCCGTTTCTCTCTCTATCTATCTTTCCCTCTCTTATTCTCTCTATCACCATCTATATTCCTCTCTCTCTGTGTCTCTCTCACTTTTATTATCTCTCATAAAAACACGGAGGCATTAAACACCCTGCATCCAACCGTGCTTGAGAAACCCCCTCCCAAAGAGCCCACTTGTTGTAGTGTGTCGATGGAAACCCACACGGTGTAGCGAAGGGGGTGCAGGCCGGCTGCATTCATCCCATTAGGTCATTGTCCCGGCTCGCGCCAAAAGGCAGAGCGCCGCGGTGTTGATTAGACGGCAGTGAGCAAATTATGCTGACAGCCTTTCCCTCCGAAGCGACTCACACTGATTCGTCTGGCCCCCCGGCGACCCTCGTCAATCCTGCAATTTAATTCAACGTTTATTATACACGTTTCAGAGCGATTAATAGTAGCCATCCCATTTTCCCATTCCCTTATTCGCTTATTTTGTCGTACTTAGCTAGTTATTGGGCTGGTTTGATTGTGAGTAACTTGCCACTACTTGCCAATGTGTAAACTATAAAGTAAAGATTAGTGACGATGTTGGAATTGAATTGACTTGGAATTACTTGATATGAATTGCCTTGTGTAGAAGGGAATTGAATTGACTTGAATTGACTTGAATATAACTGATTTCAATTGAAACCAAGCAAATAAAAACCATTGAATCTCAACTTGTCTTAGACGGAAGCACAGCCAGACACATGGAATGCAGGACACTGAATGACACCCACTGATGAAGAAGGAAAAAATGTCATGTGTGTATAATAATTCATGTTTTTGTTTTTCCCAGGGTCCCGTGGGGCCAGCAGGCCAGTCAGGCAGACAAGGAGAAAAAGGATCCAAGGTAACGTCTGACCTTTTTCGACCTTCTGCTTCATCAGCCGGGACACCATACACTGTTCCCTATATACTATATACTATATACTATATATATACTGTATATACAATCCCTGGCCTTGCTCCCATTCCGATGTAAACTCCAAACCACATGCAGCAGGCTGCTGTATTTTAACAATGTGCTTGGCCAACATCGTTTCTCCGTTGCACGGTGAGGACCAATGACATTTTACCGGAGATGGAATCGCCCGTTTGGATGGCACCGTGCTGGAATGAAAATTCTTCCCTTCGCTGGGTCTGGGATGTTGTAGCCGCGATGAGAATGCTCTGATCAAAGACAAGCCAAAAAAAACTACGAATTCTCCAGCGCTGCCTTGTCAGTTTTCCATATTTTAAATGTCTTGTCGTGTCTCATAAGAGTACACACGCATGGGCACACACACACACACAGTACAGTACAGTCATCTATATGTGTGTGCGTGAATACGCATTCACACACAATGCTCAAAAACTTTGAGAGGGGAAGGATTACGGTTCATTTTGTCCTGAGACAATGCTCAGGACAGCCAGCAGATCCCAGAGTGTCAAATCCAGGACTAATTGGCTGCCAGAGCAATTTAATCCTCTCATCAATGTGTCCCCAGAAATATGATGCCTGGGGGGGAAACTCAATATAAGATGGCCCCCCTGTTGTTGTTCAAGGACAATAGCTGGGATCTGTCTGCAAAATGTTTCGTTATGAGGCTTTTAGGTATTCAGAACTTTAGAGAGCCTTCAGAATATCCACCAAGGTGTCGAAGCAAAACACCTTGGTAGCCTTACTAAGTGCTGTTAAAGAATGTTATATTTTGACGGATCGCTTTGATCCTTTTGTCCTGTGGGTACGCATAAAGCTGGCCAAAAGCTTTACAAAAGGGATAAAATCACAGCCTTGTTTACATTCAAGACATAAGTACCTCACTCGTGGTTCTTCAGTACTAATGCCATCATCAGCGTTGAGGGGTCCCTGAACAAGACACCTTGCGCTACGTATTCCCAAAGTGCTGCCTTGCTGTGTGAGAGTGTTTGTATAAATGGGTGAATGTGAGGTATTTATTGTACAGCACTTTGGATAAAAGTGCTTTATAAATGCAGTCCATTTACCATTTATTGCATCATCAGAATTACAATTTTCACAAGCCTCTGTACACAAAAGTAACATTTGTATCGGGTTACACATACGCTTCAGTTACTCTTCAGACATTCGCTGCGTCTATCTTCACCTAGTTTTCTTCACATTGTTTCGCCCAATCATGTTGCTCAAAGCAAGAATCTGTGAATGGCTCTTAACAGCAAAAACACAAACTCGGCCAGCAATAGAAAACAATAAAAATGTGTCTTTGAAGGTTTCAGTACAACACCGCGGAAAGTGTCCGCTGTAGAAATCAAGTTATTACAATCCCCTTCCAAAAAAAAGTGAATCGTTGCTCTACTTGCGCAAATACATGTTTCTTCTGCAGCATATGTTCGTAACCAATCACGGCACAAGACATAACTCTGCCCGTTTAGTTTTTGGTGTGGATTTGTCTCCCCACAGAGGTTCTGTCATAATAAACAATAGGACCGTTAGATTTGAGATTTAACTAAACCAAATCATTTTTGGCATGGATTAGTATCAGCACAACGCAAACGGATGAACGTTGAATGATGCTTTTGATTCTGTTTGATCTACCAGGGAGAATATGGAGCTGAGGGCCCCGTTGGTAAAACCGGACCAGTTGGCCCCCAGGGACCCCCTGGGAAAGCAGGTCCTGAAGGACTGCGTGGCATCCCCGGTCCAGTCGTGAGTAGAACGCGTACCTCTCTGAGTTCTTGTTATCACTATATACCTTCACTTACTTTATCTCGATATACAGTATGTATTAGTGCTTGGAAAAATCGGAATAAAACGTCTTTTTCATTCTCAGGGCGAACAAGGACTTCCTGGTGCTTCCGGTCAAGACGGCCCACCCGGACCTCTGGTAAGAAACTCCCTCCACCCTTATCTGACCCCTCTACACCTTCTGTCCCCTCCACCCCTTATGCCCCTCCTTAAACCCCACCTTTAACATAACCTCCATCTAGTCTCCTTCATTCAAAGCCCTGTCATGTCCTCCCCATAAAGATATCTGTAGCCAAGTTCCCCTGTGTTTCATATTTGGTGTTTATTGAAAATCCCTTCACCAACATTCAACCAGCAGTTAGACCCTCATGTATGCGACGCTAGCCCAAGAGGTGGAGTCAGAGCTGAGGGTCTCTCTCCTTGGCGTCCCTCTGAACCTCCTCCATGGTTTTCATTTGATTTGCTGTCCATCGCAGCGCTTGACGGACCCTCTCCCCCCTTCTTCCACAGGGACCCTCCGGTCTCCCGGGCATGAAAGGAGACTCGGGCCACAAAGGAGAGAAGGCAAGCGGTTGTTATTGTGATGCTAATCTCAAATTGCTTCATTGTGTGTTTCTCATATCTCTCCCCCCGCGTGCGTCTTATCTGCGGCCTTCCCAAAGTAAGCAAACATCTCCCAGATTTTGGGGTTTTTTTTGGCCTCCATCCCCATCCTCAAGCTCTCTCTAGCTTCTAGCTAGTATTCCTCACCGCAGCGAGATGCAGAGAGATTTGTCTATATTTGCGAGTTAAACTTCACCCTTGAGTGTGTGCAGAGTTTCAACACGCTGATTGAATTACGGAGGGATAAGCCATATAATATCCTCTCTGAGCCGCGGTCATTGGCACCACGCCTGCGCAAAAGCAACAGATGGCCCTAACTCAGTCAGTCTGGAAGCAGAATGCAGGGGCGCCGTGGTTAGATATGACAGCCGTCGTAAACATGGTAATTGTTTATTGTGAGAACTAAGTGTTCCGTCCCCCCCGCCCCCCACCCCTCCGCCAGCAAGACGTTTTTTAATAAGCGTCCGCGCTGTTAAATGTGCAAGTCATCCGATGACAAAGGAGTCCAACTAGCTCATTCGTTTTGGTGGGTTATTAAAGGGCAGGAGGCGCTTTTCATCAGGAGGGAGGATAATTATTGCTAATTACTATGCTTTGTTGTTTTTATTCTGATGTCGTTTTTGTTTTTTTGCTCTCGCTCTGGTGTCTTTGTGTGTGTGTGTGTGTGTGTGTGTGTGTGTCAACACCCCCATTTCTTCTGGCTTTAGGGTCATCCTGGCCTGATCGGTCTGATCGGACCCCCTGGTGAGCCCGGAGAGAAGGGAGACCGTGGCTTGCCAGGACCCCAGGGTACCGGTGGAGGAAAGGGTGACATCGTAAGTACAACCCCCCCCCCACCGCCAACGGCAGTCAGACCAACACTCTCTTCGAACATCCAACCACTTCATCTGACCTCACCTGGCCCCTTAAACAATCAGAGAAACAGCCATCACCTGGCCCTTCAACCAATCAGAGAGAGCCATCACTAGAGGCGGGACTACCTCTGATCACCGCAGCTGGACTAGAGTGTTTTTGGTTTGCTGCACCCACTGGTGGATTGAAGTTCTCACTTTGTCTGTGTTTTCTCATCAGGGTCTCGGCGGCTCTTCCGGACCTCTGGGTCCTCCCGGCCCCCCTGGTATTCCCGTAAGTTCTTGCACGTACCCCCAATAGAACCCAGCAGTGTAAGATGCTGTCTGTCGTGTGTTTATCGTTGACAATGTCTCCTGTCTTTCCCCCTGCAGGGCCCACACGGCTCAAAGGGATCCAAGGGATCGTCTGTAAGTTATTGCGTCACACTAAATGTATTAATCGCATACTTTTACACACGCACCGCAAAATAAGTGTGATTTTCATCATCCAATCCCACAGCGCATTAACTTCTCCTTAGCCACACCCTCGCTAACATTCACCATTAGTGGAGCTCATTGCTCTTTAGCTCTTTAACCATAACACCATATTGGGTAATGGTCAGTGTAACCTATTTCCCCTCACTTCGCTTCCTCCAGGGAACTACTGGTCAAAAGGGAGACACCGGACTGATCGGACCACCCGGACCACCAGTGAGTATATTCAGTTCCTAATGCTGCTGTTGTGTAGCACACCGGTCATTCTGTTAGGACTGCAACAGTTTGTTCCTTAGAATGATGAAATACAGAAGAAGTGTGATGGGTATTGAGTATAGTGTTTAGTATTTAGTATGTGGTCCTTTGGTGATTCATAAGTTCTGCCCTGTTTTTGAACACAAAGGACACCAGGCACACATTTGCTGAGCAAACAAGGACCCAGTTTCCAATGTTCGATGGAAATAAACAATATTTAGGTCACCGCATCATATTTCATAATAATTTATACTCAAATGCGCACCCCATTTATTTTAAGGCGAAAGGGGGTTGGCGGCGTGACGATGCAAAGGAACTCTCCCCAAAGTTCACCCCAAAGCTCATTGTTCACAAACACAAATGCACACTGACTCATAGGGGTACGGTCTCATCCCTCTTGATAGTCTCGGCCTCTCCTCCACTTTTGGCGACAGAACAAAACATATGAAACTATTTTAGACGAGATTGTCTTTGTCATTTATGCTGGGTGTGTGTGTCTGTGTGCTTTTGTGTGCGTGGGTGTTTGTGTGTGTGTGTGTCTGTGCGTGTGCTTGTTTGTGCGTGTGTGTGTGTGTGCATTTGCACGCGCGTGTGTGTGTTGTGTGTTGGTGCCTGCGCGTGTAGAGTTTAGAGATCCACAGCGCTCAAACGAGATTGGCTCTCGAGTCATGTACAATGCCGTCCCCCCGCAGGTTCGCCCGGGCTGATAGCGCATCTAGATCATCCCGGCGACCTTGATTCTACAGCCTTCCTTTGGCATCGATAAACACGCTCACCCTATCTTACCCCCCCCCCCCCCACTTCCCCCCAATAGGGTCCCCCTGGCGACTTCATCCAGCCCCTGCCCATGCAGCAGGGCTCCAGGAAGACCAGGCGCCAGGCGGAGGAACCCCAGGCCGACGAGGCCATGGCGGACTATGGCATGGACGCCGCCTACTCGGAGGGCATGGAGGACGTGTTCGGCTCCCTCAACAACCTCAAGCAGGACATCGAGCGCATGAAGTTCCCCATGGGCACCCAGGACAACCCGGCCAGGACCTGCAACGACCTGCACCTCAGCCAGCCCGAATTCCCCGACGGTGGGGGCTCTCACCGATTGGATCAATTAAGGGGCGGGGGTTAATGATATCAACCATAATAATAATAACAATAGCTATGCTACATTCATTAACACACAGGATAACACAAGGTAAAAACACACTCAGAAGCCCCCGCGCAAGCTACGCTGGCTAGCTTGCTACCAAGCTACCAATCAACGGCTAAACACAAGAACCGTGGCCCACAATGGCATACTCACCCAACTTAGTATACAGCAACAGCTGAATGCAACATTCACTGGGGTTATCAAGTGGGCACCTTCTTTTCAGATCATAATGATAATCATAATGTATAATAATTGCCCAATAGTTGTTGTTGTGACCCCGTCTAAACAATGAATGTCCAACACGCGGAGATGATGCAGCATGCTCCACTTTATTACCGCTTCTGTTATGACAAACTCAAAGCGCTTTGCACAGCGATAACGACGAAGAAACAAAGAATTCCACCGGAGGTCATCGATCGAGTGTCGCGTCTAATGAGCGTTTCCCGTCGACTTTACCGCCTTCGGCCGGGGAAACACTGGCGCCATGATCAATATCAGCGGGCCCCTCGGACAGCTGCCCCGTCCAAAACAAACCAATCACGCTGCTCCGTTTCTGGACGGCGCCACGCCACGCCGTCGCCTCATCGCACTTCCGCCTCATTAGCAATGACCATTTGTTATACGTTGACCCCTTTTTCAACGTGCGACGAATCGGTTCCCTCCCCCACCGCAGACCCCCTAGCACTAAATGGACTGCATTTATAAAGCGCTTTTATCCAAAGCGATGTACAATTAATACCTTGCATTCACCCATTCATACACACATTCACACACCGACAGTGGGTCAACCATGCAAGGCGACAGCCAGCATGTGGGGAACAGGTAGGGGTGAGGGGGTCTTGTTCAGGGACACCTCAACACTGAGCCGGGGATCGAACTAGCACTACCACCTGAGCCACTGCTGCCCACTAGGGAGAGGCTTCTATGTACTAGGGTACAGGGTGGTAGACCACACTAGTGGGGATACGTCTCTGGTACCCGAGCCCTGGTACGTGACAGAATACATTTATACAACGGTCCTAAAGACTGCTGCTTTGGAGGGTTGGGGGGAAGCGATAATCAGAATGGGTGGAGAACAGGCAGTTAAGCTTGTTCCTTCAAAAGCTACCATCGCACTACAAAACATCTGCTGGCGGAGTACGAAGCAGTCCGCCGCGGAGCGTGCATTCAAGAGGGAATATCGATAAATCCGCCCCCCTCCTACCAAATCCAAAGTGACTCACTGTGTGTTTGTTTACAGGTGAATACTGGATCGATCCCAACCAGGGATGCATAGGAGACGCCATTAGGGTCTTCTGTAACTTCACGGCGGGCGGAGAGACGTGCATCTTCCCAGACAAAAAGTCTGCCGGGGTGAGTCATGAGTCAATCCAGCAAAACAAAGGGCACTTAGTAGAACAATCCAAAGGTCAAGTTGTTGTTGGAGAAGGTTTTGTAGTGATTCGGTGTACAAAGCTGTCTGTTGCAGCTTTTCTCATCTTGCGCAGCTATTGTTGTGACCATTGACCAGCCTGTGGCTTGCTTAATCGGGTTGCTTTTTCTGTAACTCCAACCTATGAAGTCAATTCCTCTCTTGTGTGCCGTAAAGTCTCTTTGTGAACATCTCCTTCTGCTTCTCACTCTCAGAATACGATTTTACGAAGACACATACGCATACGTTTTCTTACATATTCAGCGGCAGAGTTCATCAGAGCTCTCTCAGAGCGGCTCTCTGACAAGTTGGTTATTTCATTTGTTTTCAGGTGAGGATTTCCAACTGGCCCAAGGAGTCTCCAGGTTCATGGTTCAGTGAATTCAAGCGTGGCAAGATTGTAAGTCAGCCCACAACAAAATATGTTACTGCCGCCACACAATTTAAATAGTAATATAGGTTATTCTTTTTATTTTGGGGTTATTTACCTCGGTTGAGGTAACTCCCATGTGTTCCTGCTTCTCATCAAAACCTTGCCCGGCCCGGGCGGGCCGCCGGGCAGGGGGCCCCGGGGGGGCGCGCCGCGCGGGGGGGGGGGAGGTGGGA
>JAOPJJ010000134.1:6651776-6667984 GCA_027122795.1 Enchelyopus cimbrius
AGAGAGAGAGAGAGAGAGAGAGAGAGAGAGAGAGAGAGAGAGAGAGAGAGAGAGAGAGAGAGAGAGAGAGAGAGGTTACAACATGGCGGATTAAGGAGATATGAAAAACACATTGCAGCCAATTTTTGATCCAAGGTTGTGGGTTTTTGGGGAGAGGAGCTGGACATGATTATCTTTCAAACACTGTCTGGCTGTGAAATAAGATTGACCACATTAGTTAATGGCTGATGAATCAAAACATGAATCAGTATGCACCCTGATTTGGCATCATCAAATTAATTTCCCACTCTAAAATACAATTAAACCAGAAAGGCTGAGAAAAACACTTTTGTTTAAAACTCCCATTCCCTGGCCGTGGCCTTGAATTTCTTTCACATCGTTATATTTCCGTTTCATGAATATTAATATGGCTCCAAATGCTAAATTAAAACCACAGCAAAGAACAAAGCATCCATCAAACAGGATCACCCTCCGTCCACAGCACACTCAAAATAAAAACGTGCCATGCATGACGAAGGGGCCCCCACCGCCTGACGGCAGGGGGGGTTGGGGGGGGGGTCACTCACACGGTGACCTCCGAGAGCTGCTCCTTGGTGAGGTTCAGCGGGTGGTTGATGGCGGTCATGCCGTACTCCACAGGGTTGGCGGCGGGCGGCAGGAAGGCCCGCAGGATGGCGTTGTTGGCCACGTTCATGAAGGACGCCATGGCGTGCCAGCCCTTGTTGTTGTACCACACCTGGTGAGTAGAAGAACCGGCAGAGAAATATACTAACTGTATCTGGCAGGGCCGACTGCATTGGAATCGTTTTACATTGTATATGTTGGAAAAAATGTATATGTTTTGTTTTTATTTTTCATACAACAAAGACATCAACCTCTTGATTTGAATATAATTCCATGCTTTTAGATTATTATAGAAATGTAGATTATAGGAAAGGTTTCTGAACATGCATACCATTTAAATGTGATATCAATGTAAAAAAAAAAGGTATTGTCACATCCAGGTTTGATGTGTAAAATAGAATCTTACAATTTGACCGACCCAGTTGTCGATAGGGACATATGATATACGTATGCCATCAGAAAGTGCCGGAAGGAATAGGCTTTCCACAACCACCTCATTACCTTAACATTGAATTCACTCTCCATGTAGCGAAGAAACGGTCCAATGTCCCTCAGAGCGCGTCTAGAATAGTTTCCCTGTGAAGAAAAACAGCATTACTGTCACCCAGCGGACTACTTGTGTTGTTATTCTTATCTTGAACAGTTGCTACCCTCTCATTGTTCCCCTTACGAGGGCCGTCTATCTAACAAGGTATCATAAGAAGGCCCACTAAAATGTGTATGGTTAAATAACGTAAGGACCTCTTCAAACAGAATCTGTTAGGTACGGCTCAACACTGCCCCCATCAGGGGAGAGGAAGACAAGCATGCAATGCATTGTTTAAGTAGCCTTTAGAAAAAAGGCATTCAACGGGGAATAAAATAATACCGCTTATTTGAGTGTGAGTGTCAACTTCAGACACTTTTTAGGTGCCACTGGTAAAACAGTGGTAACGATGGTGAAGGAGTCACGGAGGTGTCATATAAAGCTCTGACCCATCCCAACTTTATGAAGCCATAACAATAAACACTTTGTTAATGGCAATGATATTTTATAATATCCAGGTGAGAAAACAGACAGCAAATAATAACGCTTTAAAATTAGGGTTTTGGGATTCCTCGGCCTGGAAAAAAAAATGAAAGGGTAAGAAAACGTTTGTTTGCATTTACATCTCCTGTAGGGCATTTAGAACCGCATTGCCAAAGCAACTACAAGTACAAGTTTACTACCGGGCAATTCTTTAGCTGACTGTATGCAAGGCAATACTGTTCTCCATAGAGCTAGCAAAGCTAACATCCCTGGAATCCGGTTTGGGTGGGTCTGCAATTATGAAAAAGTGGTTCTGAACAGCTCGCATGAGTAACAGGTGATGTCACCCTACAACATTCTAGATTATCTTGGCTGTTTTTAGCTTCATATAAAGTGATTTAGATGCGATTTCATCAACTGTCAAGTACCGCTGTGATGTTCAGCATCCGGCCCACTTGCTGCAGAGTTTTCTGTAGTTCTTTGGGGTTCAGGTCCAAGATGGGGAGCTGTCCGCCAACGGACAAACCTCCGTATCTGTAGACAGGGCTAGATGGTTACGCTAACCGCCACTGTTTTTAAGAGTTACTATCATGACCTCCATGAGAGGGAGACACACTACAAACTGTTCAATGATTACCTTTGTTCGTTCACCCAGTACTTGCTCTTCAAACTGTGAAAGCATAACATGACATCAAACAAGTGCAATAGACTATTCGTTTTGTACACTAGGTGCAATAGGGTTTTGTGTTAATTTGTGTTAACATACATGTACACTTCACATTAACCATAGCCAAACTCCCACTCAATCGGCCCTGCGACCCGTAACACACACATACACACAAACAAAAACACGCACAAACACACGCACAGATAGAATCAGAGACAGAGAGAGAGACTGAAAGAAAGTGATAGATGGAGATAAAGAGGAGAACAGACTTATACATCCCCCATTTTATATTAAATTCACCTTATTCCTATGTTGCAAAATTCAACGTAACAACCTTTAAAATTCTTCCTTCTTTTTTTTAACCTTTTTTTACTATTTACCATCTTTTTTTAACAAATGTAACCCCACAAAACGTTCCGTTTGCGGCGCCGCCCACCTGGTCCGGATGAGGCCGGGGTAGGTCTTGACCAGGTAGTCGGAGATGTTTCGCTCGGTCAGGTTCAGCATGACGTCCCCGGTGGGCTCCGTGCGCTGGCTGGGGGGCAGCCCCCCGGCCCCCAGCGGGCACGAGGGCATCATGGTCAGCCTCTTGCCCTCGCTGCACTGGCAGGACGGAGACGGGTTCCCCGGGCGCCACTCGGGGCTCAGCAGGATGTTGCTGACCAGCGGGGAGACGTCCGGGTAGGCCCACGTCGAGGTGTTGCCGCACGGCATGCTGGGTATAAGAGGAGGACGGGGGAGAGGATGGAATGGGCCACATTGGATTTAGATCATTGGTCATGGTGCACACATCTATACTCATCAAGATAAGGAGATTAATGTGAGGTCTGTTTGAGCATGGACATACACACATCTATGTAGAGAATGAATGATAGATAAGCACAGTGCATACAGGGAGCATATATGTGGTGTTCCTGCGTGATTGTGTTTCCCACAGCAGCTCCTGGTAAGACCCGCCCCCAGGCTGCCTGAATGAGTTTCTAAGACTGTTTTGATTGGCAGGCTAGCACTTCCTGACGACTTGCGCTAGCCTAGCACCAGAAAACTCTGCAACTAGAAGGACTGAATGAAATGTGTTGAAAACGTCTCCAATGATAAATAACACACTGGCTCGCTTGGAACTGAGGTCCTAAGTCCATTATTCCGAACTTCCCCTTTAGCCTCAGTCCCTTAACTTCACCATCTAGCTAGACTGAACCCTATCTAACCTCCGGTCTCCAGCCAATCACAGCTAGAGTCTGGGCGGCGTGGGCAGGTCTTACCAGGACCAGTGCTGGCCTCCAATGGGGTCATGCCGGTGCCACTCACCCGAGAGGCTCCCCCTGCAGGCAGCGCGTGCCCAGCCCCGGGCTGCTCAGCAAGCTCTCTGTGAAGTGCTTCATCCTGGGGTCCGCGGGGCGCTCATTACTTCAATAAACAACAACAACAACGAGAGGAGACAGGACAACAAAGGAAGGAAATACAGGTTGGATTAATGACTGCATGTGTGTGTACGGTTTGGGGGATATTAATTAAATCTATCTATTAAATCTATCGACTTGAATTGGATCACATTCAAATCTAACAATAATGTAATGAAATGTAATGAAACTCAAAAGGTAACACTCTTGAGTACAAAACTTAAACAATAGATTAAACATGGGGTTTCATGCTTCCGGATGTATGTTCTGGGGTCAAGGTGTGTTCTGGGTCTTCAGGGTGTGTTCTGGAGGTCAGGATGTGTTTTCCCGGGGGTCAGGCTGTGTGTAAGGTGGTCGGGATGTGTGTTCCGGAGGTCAGGATGCGTTTTCCCGGGGGTCCAACCTGAAGAAGGTGAACTGCTGTCCGTACATCCAGGGGCTGAGGGTGAGCGCGGGGTACTCTCCGAACGGGGGGACGATGGTGGTGAAGATCAGCGCTACCAGCACAAAGCTGGCTGGGAGGACCACCTGGTGGAGCGGAGGGACACAAGCACTGGATCTCACAGCCTCCCAGGGTCACAGCCCTCCATGGAGCTGAACCTGCACGTCCTATGTCTTCTCTGTTATGACACTTGAGCTGAGGGTCTGACTAGGAATTAGCATTCATTCAGTTGCAAAACCTACAGTTTTATACTAAAACAAGTAAAAATTGTAAATAAAATTAAAACTGTTTTTATGAAATTGTTATAAAATTTATATTGTTGGAAATATCTATGGTTAAACTGTATAACTGTATAAACGCCAAATGGGTTCCTTGCAGCCCTTATTTTACAATAACACTGACTGTACTACGGACTGCAGCATCATCAGTAGCCATTGGTAGCTTTCCTACCTGGGCTAGGAAGTCCTTCTGGCAACGCGCCGCATGTTGCAACCTCTTCACCAGCAGAGCGTAGAACTGCTTCAGGACCAGGCTGCAGCCTTTCACCTGTCTGGAGCCCCGCCCCTCGCTGCTGTCATTGGCCGTACGGGAGCCCCCGTGGTCCTGGGCCTCCCCATTGGCTTCTGCAGGTGTTAATCAATACAGAGACCAATGAGAAATGGAGGGTTCCAGGCAACGTAGCAGTATGAAAGTGAAACAAAAAGCTGCACTATGCTTGTGAGCTTTTTGGCAAGCAGAAGCCTAAGGCAACCATAGTACACGAAAAATAAATGAAATAAATGTTAAATAATTTGGATGGGCTGATGCAAAACTGTGTTCAAAACTAATCCAAGCCCATGTGGACCACGGATTTGTTTTAAATCTCTGTTAAGCATAGCTAATATCTTAATCCTCTTTAATCGTCTTGTTTTATTCTTTGAATGGGAGCACACTCGCAAAAAAAGAAGTCTAGGGTGCAGTTACATCCCACTAATTGTGCATCAATGAAGAGCAGCCGGCATTTGCTGGTTCTGTCGTATGCAAAGCTGTCCAGTACATTGCAGTGAGTGGACCTTGTAAGACGTAAAGCAAGCAGGCTTTGAAGAGTTGCTAGCTAAAGTCTGTATGCTCTCTGACCTTCCACCAGCTCTGCAGCGCATTTGTTGCTACCCTTCCGTTGACGTAACATCCACTGTTCTAGAGGTCGCAGCGCAGAAGGTACAGACACCAGACACGAATCACAGACGAGACTCAAAGGTTGACACCACACAGCACCGACACATGGAAGTACAGGTTGAGGCTAAACATGGATACAGCTACACAGAGTAAACACTCACATCACACAAGTTGAGTACACACAGAGAAGCACAGGAGAGACACGTCCAACAGAAAGGTCAAACAGGTAGAAATAGGGAGAGATAATGCTCTGTATTTACCAGGAGTCTTTGCGTTGGTTGCTGCCTCTCCATCTGCAGTGACCTTTAAGAATATCTAGGATAGAAGCATATTACCTCATCAGACTACGGCACAACCAGCTCGTGTCACCCAAGAACACAAGGGAAACTGTTGGGTCATATTTGGAATGTGTGGAGACCACAAGTAAGGAACATGAACATGAACTTTGCAACAAATGAAGAGAATTACGACGGAGATAGCAGAGCCTAACATGGTCTACAGGCGTAGATCATGACGTTTATTGTCAACCGACCAAGGGAGAAGCCTAATGAGGCGTTCTATCAATACATACATATACCCTAACATTATATCCTGTTGCCTGTACCCCAAAATATACAAATGTAACATTAACCCCAAAAAGCTAGATTTTTGTATTTGAATGCCAAAAGAAAGCAAATATATATAGTTTAAAGTATGTCCAATTGTAATCATCATACCAACCTCTTATTGTGTTCCTAAACATAACCACGTACTAGTACGTCATACAAACATATATACATATACATATATATACCGCTAATTCAACAAAACCTAAGCTAAACCAAGGCATCCAGGATGAATAAAGACGTCCTGATGAGGAGCCTCTCTGGATCCCTCCCACCCTACCTCCTCCAGCGAGGTGTCCGAGATGCCAAAGCTGCTGAGGCCCATGTCGCCCAGCGTCTCCTCCAGCTCCCTGAAGAGGCTGGCGTAGGCCCGGTGCTTGAAGCCCTTGCTGGGCAGCAGGTATGTGAGCTCCTGGCCGATGCTCTCGATCAGCCTGGCCTCCGGGACGTGGTGGTGGATCAGGCTGGTGATGCTGTCTATGTCCCCTGGTAGCGGTGGAAGAGGAGGAGGAGGTGGGATGAGGATGAGGATGAAGACGAGGATGAAGATGAAGAAGATGATGATGATTATGATGATGATGATGATGATGATGATGATGATGTGGAGGTAGAAGAGGAGCAGAGTGGGGAGGAGGTGAAGATGGAGGGGAAGATGACGATGAAGATGTGGAGGTGGAGGAAGAGTAGGAGGAGGCGAGTGGGGAGGAGGTGAAGGGATGATGACGATGAAGAGGTGGAGGTAGAAGACGAGGAGGAGGAGGAGAGTGGGGAGGAGGTGATGGGATGATGAAGATGAAGAGGTGGAGGTAGAAGAGGAGGAAGAATTGCAGGAGGAAGAGGGAGAGAGTGGGGAGGGGGTGGAGGAGATGAGAGTAAGAGTAGAATGGAAAAATATGAGAAAAAAAAAGACAAAATACATGGTCGTTTATAAATGAACAGAGCCAAAATGCTAATGTTTGCATTTAGTCTATAACAGTGCAAACCTTTAAACCCTGTGATCTAGTCGTACAGTTTGAGCTGGAATCAAACGATTGAAAATATCGTACGGTGTCTGCGTAGTTACGTTTAGGTTGGAGCCCAGTCAAAAAACGGGTCCACGGTTTGGTAGCAGTGTCCAAGCATGCCTCATTCATTTATTAATTTAGCCTCATTCATTTTCTGTAGTCGTACCACGCCCCCCTTGCAACAGATCCCCCCACTTTTGGAACCACTGGTCTGTAAGGTGAAGTCAGGGTGGCAGGCTAGCTTAGTGCTGAGGTTGACACCAGCAGAATGAGCCTGGGGCCCCCATGTTCCCAGCTTGTAGGTACCCTGGAGTGACATGCCCAACCATGACCTTCTCATAAACAAATCGGAACACACACTCACACTCACACTCACACTCACACTCACACTCATACTCATACTCATACTCATACTCATACTCATACTCATACTCATACTCATACTCATACTCATACTCACACACACTCACACTCACACCCACACCCACACTCACACTCACACTCACCGTCCAGGGCTCGGTCTATGTTCTGGGACAGGTTCTGGGAGTCGTCCTTGTACTTGGTGCAGAGGGAGCAGGCGCACGAGCAATCGGATGCGCAGTCGCAGTCATTCTGCCCGGACACGGCGGTCAGAGAGAAAGAGCAATGAGGTGTGGTTTCAGGTGAGTCTAAATACACTACAGTGAGAGGTAAACGATACAATGTTCGTTCAAGCATCCTGACTCTCAGAGGTAGACCGAGAAGACAAATAGACGCATATGTATACAGTACATAAACATATATCTCTGGAAACATTAAGCACAGTGCCTCCCAAACACCCCCTTCTGCCGGCGCTTGGGACTGCATACAGGCCGCTAGCATAAAATAAACGCATCTGCTTCTGTTTGTTGTCCATTTCATTTCTAACTGCTACCTTTCTCCATTCAAGAACAGAATAAAACCAAAAGAGATCGGATACTCCCGGGCCATCGCACAGCATGTCCCAACCCCCGGGACATGCTGTGTCACAGCATGTCCCCCCCCCAAGGGGGGGGGGTCCCCCCCTCACCTCATTGCGCCGGAGGTCCCTCATGCGCCGCACCAGCGTGAGGTAGAAGCCCACGCCGAAGCAGTTCTTGAGGAAGAGCGGGGAGCCGCAGCAGTGCAGCCGGCCCTGGGACAAGATGGCCACGCGGTCGCTCAGCAGGTCCGCCTCGTCCATGTGGTGCGTGGACAGGATCACCGTGCGGCCTGCGGAGAGGGGGGGAGCCGACCGGGAGAGAGGTTGGGGTCTGCGGCTTAACATTGAGGTCACGTGATGGTGGAGGGAGGGGGTCCCGTGACTCAGCCATGACGCCACGTGATGGTGGAGGGAGGGGGTCCCACCGGAGGTTCAGTCTGTGGGGTGGGGGTCTGTTTCTGAACCGTGAGGTCACTCGATGGTGGAGGGACGGGGTCTGGGGTAGCCTGTTTTATTTTTTATTCATAAATTGTGCATATTTGCACTTATGTCTGTAAGCTGCTTTCTTTTCTACTTTGCTTTTTTACTTTACTTTTACTTTTAAATACATATATCTGTATAGTATATAATAAAATATAATTAAGAATAGGTATTTCTATTATATATTTATCTGTATTGTTACTTTTGTATTTATTTTGCTAAATTAAAATGTTCAAATGTCAAAGATGACCATATTCGTTTGTCTGATCCATCATTGTTGATAAAACCACCTTGTTCACCATTAAGAGACAATGACCCAATGAGATCAGCGGTTCACTATGGGTCAGAACACCTGGGAGGACAAACCGTATGGTGGAACATCTCCTCTCACCAGTTCGGTACTTGAGCAGCAGGTCCCAGATGGATCGTCTGGAGTACGGGTCCACGCCTGACGTGGGCTCATCCAGGATCACTATCTTGGATCCCCCGACAAACGCCATGGCAACAGACAGCTTCCTCTGCATGCCGCCTGAGCAGGTTTCGTAGACAGGAAGTGACAGACCATGTATAAATGTGATTAAAATAGGCGCAAATCACCAGAGAAAAAGTGGACGTCGTGAGCAAAACAAAACAAAACAAAATGTTGTCTTCATTTTATGCTTGAATAATTCAAATGATTAAAATACATAATTTCCTGTAGCTGTTTTGCAGCAGTCCACCATCTGCATTTTAAACATTAACTTATCATGGAGCCAAAATATAACATAGTAAGTTACATAATATACATAATTGGTGGCTGATACAACTTTAAGAAGATTACACTAGTTTCTGTTTTTGGAATGATAAATCCCTTTCAGAAGCAGCAGCATTTGAATGCTAATCACGTCCACCAAAGCACGATCCTGAAAAACAACACAAAAACAGCCCTACGAGATAGAACCAGAACCAACTGGCACCGTACCAGAGAGGTTCTGGGCCTCCTCGTCGCGTCTGTGAGGCAGTTCCAGGTCCTCCAGCATGCTCTCCACCTCCCCTTGCGCCTCCTCCTTGGAGCGGCCCTTCAGCAGGGAGTAGAACAGGATGTGCTCCTCCACGGTGAGGCTGCACAGCAGGGAGCAGAGTTTCCCTGGGTTAGGACGTGCTGTTCGCCCCCTCACGCAGGGACTCGGAGAACCAGCGGGGAACGCATGATAGTGATCAGAAGAATAACTGGGTGGAAGAGATTCAAGCCTATTCAAATCATTGAGAGGGACGTCATAGCGCATATAATTAAATACAAAGACACAACTAAAGCTAAACTCATGTTTACCGCTGAAATATCCACAATTTGCAGACCTCACTGAAATCCCGCATGTACGCATTTCCTTTTGAACTAGCTTGCGGTGATGTCAACCACTCACTGATTGAAGAGGATGTTGTGTTGGGGACACATGCCCATGGAGGTCCGGATCTCGTCCATGTCCGTCCGGATGTCCCGTCCGTTGATGAAGGCTGTGCCCGAGGTGGGGGGGTAGAGGCCTGTCAGGACAGACCTGGGGACGGAGAGGAAATCTGAAATTATCTGGAATCTGGAATTATTTGTACTTTCTGTCAGAGTGAAAGCGGGAAGAGATTATATACAACAAAATGTATCACTGCAACATGAACCAAAACAAAGCAAACAAAAACAAAAACAAAGTTGATCATCACTAATCAAAGTAGTGAATGAATTCCATGACATGTCCGGCGCTCACATGGTGGTGGTCTTGCCGGCTCCGTTGTGCCCCAGGAAGGAGGTGATCTGGCCCTCGTAGAAGGCGAGGCTGAGGCCGTCGACGGCCGGGCGGGAGCAGCCGCTGTACACCTTGACCAGGTCCTGGATTTGCACCCCCATCACCAGGCCCTCCGGCTCTGGCTCAAAGAAAAGTTGACCTGTGGGAAATAATAGATCAGTGTGACCTTGTAGCCAGCATCCATTCACAACCTTACTTTCATGTCATTTGGCCAACACACCAAACAAAACAACTCCAAAAGTGACTCTAGATACCGGCCAATGGGAGTGCTTCTCCCGGGATACGGCTCTACTTCCAGGACCACCTCCCATCCCGCGTCCCTTACCCGCGTCGCCCTCCTGGCCGTTATGCTCCTCCTGGTTGGCCTCGTCCTCCTCCTGCTGTCGGAGCAGCTCCCGCTGCCTCTCCAGCCGCTCCCTCTTGTCCTGGTGCTTGCAGGTCTGCCGGCTGGCAGTGCCGTTGCAGTGCGGTGTCTCTGGGTGGCCCGGGCTCTCCACGTCTTCCCCCTGGTCCTCCTCAGCCACCGATGCCGCTGCGGCCGTCGCAGCCTCTGGCTTCACAGGATCTGCAGGGGTTCAGGGTGGGCGGGAGGAGACACAGAAGAATGATGGGTTAAAGGATGCAGTTAGGAATATCACATTTATTGGCCATTTATGTCTGAAGAGCATTTAGGAAGGACTTTGACATCACAGTATTCACCTTACCTAGCGACTTGCAAACCTTAATGAAAACACCTTTTTACTTTTACATACAGGCAAGGTCAAAGGATACCTCAGGCGTGTATTGTGGGGAGAAGGGCTTACGGTCGTTTGTCACATCTGGGATCCCTGGATTAGCCTTGAACCAGTAGGAGGGCTGGAACAGGAAGTAGAACGGTCGACCGATCCCGTATTCACCTGCACGGCAGAAGTAAGTCATCACTTTACACACAGACTCACATTCCATGCATGCATGCATGTTGAGCATAACAACAACAAAAATGTGTGGAAGTCACTGAACAAAACACATCTTACACAGTCATATCCACATATTCAACCACTATATATTCACTCTGGCTAATTCATGAACGGGAAGCGGTGAGACCTGGGAAAACGTTGTCCAGGTACCAGGCCAGGGCGCCGTAGAGCACGGCGTCCAGCAGCATCATGCCCACGGAGGTCATGAAGGAGTAGGTGTCGCCCTCCAGCGGGCTGCTGCGCACGTTGTCCCACTGCAGGCCCAGGCCCTGCTCCTCGTAGCGGGACAGGTACTCCGTCCCAAAGCCGAAGGCCACCGGGGACAGGAGGCTCTGGACCAGGAGGGGAAAAGAGTGTGGGTTACCATGGCAACGGCAAGGATGGGATGGGGACCGATGCCGGTCCCACACCGAGACCAGCCATGCAGCGATGTAATCTAAAACATAATACACATTTGCGTTTCAATGACTGGTCTACAGGTTTACATAGTGGTGGAAGTTACAGCATGGAAGATACAACTCCATGTTGCCACCAGTACGGGTTATGTCATTACAAAAAATGGATATGAATTTAGAATCGTTTTAGGGCAGTGGACGGAGCGTTAACAACCCCCAGGTCTAGGTTGTGTCCACACACACACACACACACACACACACACAGACACACACACACACACCTCACCAGAGACAGAGAAAGCTAAGACCCAGCATTTTAAATTGAATCCACCATATTTTTGCAAAACACGGCGGGTGGGCTGTGTGGACGTACCGCGGCCAGCTTCATCTGGCGGGTGATGCGGTCCTGCCAGGCGGAGCACAGCAGGTGGGGCAGGTAGAGGGTGAAGTAGAGGATGCCGCTGCAGGCGGCCGCCAGGTTGGCCTTGTTGAAGAAGACGCTGAGCAGGAAGCACTGCATGATGGTGGCCACCGTGAAGGTCAGCAGGAAGAGGAACACCAGCAGGGGGTCGCTGTAGTTCAGCACCTTCCCTCCCTGGGAGAACCGGAGCAGAGAGGGGAGGGGCGAGGAGGGGGGGCGCTGCATCACATGTGGTCGACGGAACATTAGGAGGTCAAGGTTTAACGGGAGGACAGGTTGATGCATGGCCAACTGTGAATCCTTTATTTTCTTAGGGGGGAAACAAAAATTGAGATTTTGTGTGCTCCTCGGTACGGGGGAGAGGGGCGGTGTGGGCAGAGAGGAGAGCAGGGCTCTTCGATGAACACAACACATGTTGTATCTGGTGAACATGATGAAGAAGTGTATCTGGTGAACATTCACCGGGTCCGGCTGCCTTATGTTAACAGAGACAAGGCCAGGTGCAGCACTTCAGGGTGTCGTGGAGAAGAAAATGAGCCCCGCGCAGCCATAGATAATGCAGACTCTTTGGTTCAAACTGTATTCAAAAGCGGCAGTAAACATATATTCCACTAGAGGGCACCATTGCACACACAAAAACAAAAACGATAACACACCGCGGCAATATACTTCACATGACCATTTCTCTATCCAGCCACATACCACAATCACCAAATAGGCTCGCCCCATCTCCACTCCCCTGCCCCCCACCACCCCTCCCCCTCCACCCCTCACCATGATGATGGCAGTGAGCAGCGCCGTGCTGGCGGTCATCATGAGGAAGCTGTCCACGAACCAGGTGTACCACACCACCCCGTTGGCCACGCCCATGGCCTTGAGGGTCTCGCGGAGGCGGAGCTCCTTCTCCAGCACGATGCTCTTCACCGTCATGGACACCGAGTAGATCCAGGCCAGCACCATGAAGATGGGGAAGCAGCGGTTCAGCGTGATCATGAAGCTGGAAGCAGACGGAGATAGGAGCTCATGATGATGCTTGCGTTTAGGGGGGGTTCCCAGCAAGCCGGAGACAACGTTGAAGGAGACCAACAGGGCCCCCCTGGGGTTCTAGACACAAGTGCACATGCAGGGTTCATACAGTTTCAACACTGACCGGGTTGACACTTGACTTCTCGAAGCAAATGCATTCGGATTCCGAAATGAAAAGTCGTTATCTGTTGATTGCTTTGTTGGAAAGAGATTACAAATTATTGGATGGATTTGGATGATGTGAAATACACCTGTGCTGAATTGTCCAAAAAACTAATCACTTTTTGAAGAAACATTGAATTCTCTTTGTTTGTCGTCTAATTCCATTCTTGATGGAAACTGGGTGAAATTATCTCAGCATGAATGGACTTAATTTAACTGAAAAAGGAGATCAACCAAGGAGCTCAGCCACCATTTCCTCCTGTTCGTAAAGCAGGTGCAGGCCGACCGCTTGCCAAAAACAATATTACAATAGCACCATATCGCGGGCCACCCCAACACCGTTCATGAGAAACGCTGCGATGAGCCAATAGAGCAGATTCCTCAAGCTCTCTGTCATCATCACAGCATATTGACTCATCCGGACCTCGGTGGATTTTCATTAATACCGTTCCCTGCGTGGCCACACAGCTTTCTCCAGAGGAATCATGGTCGCCGTGCCAAAGCAATCAATTTGAGGATTAACGAAGTAACATCGAGACACATGCATGCCAAGCGGAGGGTTAGGTTTTGTGTGAATCACTCAACAGTTTCGTCTTGTGAAAGACTCCCTCGACGGAGCGTCCTTTGTACAGTGCATTAGTCTAGTCCGCGCGGGTGACAAATGCGCTAATTGTAAGTCATTGGATGAAAAAGGACCGCAGTAATGGTTTTCTCTCAATGCTATTTGTTCGATTCAATGAGTTGATTGATCTGCTGTCAGGAAGGACAATGCGGGTGAATACGATTTCATGCAACTGATGACACACAGGAATCTTCCATCGGATCTCCGCTCCACTGCTACGTCGCAGGGCTACAATCGACCGTGGTCAACAGAAGACTAAACAGACACAAATATTTGGACTATCAGGCCCCCCACAGCAATGTGACAGAGTACATTTTAGTTTAGTGTTCGTGGACATCAGTATTCTAGGATGCCATTTAAATATAACCATTTGCACTAACAGCACACACTCAGTGTTGGCTCAAGTGGAGTATTGTTGTTGTGCAGATAATGTTTGCATAGTTTAAGTGAGCCCTTCACTTTGTTATTGTGGTCTCGTGTTTTGCTTGCATTGCTCACAGAGCTTGATCCAGCGCAGCAATTTGCCTGATCCCCGTCACCATGATGAAATGAGCGGAAACCTTTCTGTCAGCAAAGCACTTCCATTCAGTGGGATAAAGAGACGGAGCACCAGACCACTGGGGGGTTGTGTTCAAATCATGTTCTCGTTGCTCATTCCAGATGTGACAAATATTTCTACAATGTATACTTTGGCGACAAAAAAAACCAAAAAACCTTAAAGGTTGTATCAGCGATTCTGGCATTTGTTTACGAATACAACTTGTTTTTGTGTACAATCTCAGAGCATGAGCTGCCTACAGAGAAGCGGTATAGGCCTAGAATCGCTGATACAACCTTTAAGTTGTGACTAAAAGGTTGCATCAGCGATTTTGCAAAAAAAGCGTCTCTGTAGGCAGCCTATGCTCCGAGAGGTTTGGAGTGGCTGGTAGTACCGTTTGTTTTGTGTAGGATCTCAAGGCATAGGCTGCCTACGCAGACGTGTTTATTTGGCGGCCTGCTAATGCGGTGGGCAGCTGGCGGATCGTGAGGAAAGATGGACGTGATCATTTATGTTTCGGCCTAGAATCGCAGATTCAACCTTTAAAACGAAAAAAAAAAAAACATTCACAAAACCCCACAATGCACTTGTGTTCAGCGACGGGCGCACTCACAGGTCGTCCACGTAGCAGGGGTAGGGCATCTGCTGGATGTAGACCCCCAGGGGCCAGTCGTGGCCCGTGTGCAGCCGGAGAATTCCGTGCTCGATCATGTCCTGCAGGTAGGAGAACCCCCCCCAGATGTACCTCTGGTCCTCCATGGGGTCGGCCCTGGGACCCGGGTCCCAGTACCTGGGGGGTGGGGGGAGGAGGAGAGTGGTTAGGGGGTAGGAAGGTGGGGAAGGAAAGGAGAGTATAGAGGAGAGATGAGAGTAGAGGAGAGTGAGGGAGAGGACAGCAGAGGCAAGGAAAGGAGAGTAAAGGGTAAGGGAAGGTGTTGAGGAGAGGAGGCCAGATGAGAGGACAAAGAGAGGGGGAGAACAGGAGAGGAGGAAGTAGAAAGAAAAAAGGGAGAAGAGTAGAGAGAGGGAGAAGAGAAGAGGAGACTGTTTGAGTTTTTTTCAGTTTTATTAAAAGGCTGTATCAGCGATTCTGCCATTTGTTTAAATACAATTTTTTTGTGCACAATCTCGGAGCATAGGCTGCCTTCAGAGGCGCGGTTTCGGCCTAGAATCGCTGATACAACCTTTAAGGTGTGACTTAAAAGTTGTATCAGCGATTCTGCAGCAAAAAAAACATGTCTCTGTAGGCATCCCATGCTCCGAGTGGTTTGGAGTGGCTGATAGTTAACATTTGTTTTTGTGTGCGATCCCAGTCTCTGCCAACAGAGGCGCCGTATTTCGACGGCCTGCTTATGGGGCGGCCAGCTAGCAGATCGTGAGGAAAGATCAGATGAATGTGATCATTTATGTTTTGGCCGAGATTCGCTGATACAACCTTTAAGTAATGGATTACAGAAGTGTTTAAAACACTTTGATAGTTGTAAAGCAACCGACAGAAAAGCACAACAGGGACCCCCTCCCTTCCCCCGCTGAGCCATGCACACATATAGCTACGGCACGCACGCACCGGTCCGGCAGAGCAAGTAAGTCGCCCCCTGCTCATCCCCCCCGCCCGCCCTGCGCAATCTGATTATTCAACCACGACCAAGGGCAGGGTGCCGCTCTCCCACCGGGCGCACCGGCTGCTCTTGGGCCCGCCGCCGTGCCACACAACCAACGCCTATGCGGCCCCGGTTCCCCCTCGGGTGGTGGTGGTGATGGTGGTGGGGGGGGGATTTGTACATGAAGGATCCAACGCACGCTTGGAACACATGTTTGTAGGCGGGCAGGGGGTGCCCTCCCCCCCGTGGAGACACAAAGGCGCCCGTCTGAGAGGGGGGGGGGGCATGCTTTGAAGTTTGGGTTCCGTGCGTGGATCCCGGTAAGCCGCCCAGGAGAACGTGGTGCGGGGGCGGGGGGGCTGCCTGTGCGGGGTCTATTAGTTGGGAGT